>AZIM01005955.1:4617-37222 GCA_000516915.1 Ophiophagus hannah | reverse complement strand
TCCCAGAATTCCTCAGCCAGCATAGCTTTCCATATTTTTGGAATTCCTTACATTACAAATCCTTATGGTGCCCCCTTCCTATTTAAGAAGACAGTGAAGGCCGGTGTCTTTTAGGGCTTTTAATTCTTATCTTTATTGGATGCTGGTATGCGCTTTACTTATTGTTGTATGCATAGCTTTTATTGTTTTAATGCACTAGGAGTTTTATGGAGAATTATGGTCTAACTCTAAAAGAATGGTAAAATAAATGAGAACTTAATGCAACAAGAAAAATCCTAAACAGTACTGCAATTACAGAACAGGCTCTAAATTTGAAAGGCCTCTTCTCATATAGGATGGTGTTCCTGAGGAGGCTAACATAAAAGATAGAAAAATAGATCAGTCTACAAGAGCAAAAGTGATCCTGAGAGAACCTGACTATATCCCAGAAAGCTGAAGCAGTTTCCTCTTACACTCCTGATATGGTGCTAATCTGGGACACTGTGGGGATTTCTATTGTGACCAAGCAACAATTGGTCATTCATTGTATAATATAGGGAAAATAGCTTAACCTCAGTGTAGACAGAAATTAGAGCTTGCACAAGGTAGGAGGATGTGCAAGGATTCTAATATCTGTCTAAGGACACTGCTTATTGATGCCAAACTTGGTTTGACCCTAGTCAACACTATGGGAGGGGCTGTACAAATAAGTGTGATGGGAGAACATTTGTCTGAAGAAAAAGTATGTTTCTTTACTATAGAAGTAGTCCTTGAGTTACGACCACAACGGAGCCCAAAATTTATGTTGCTAAGTAAAATATTTGTTAAGTGAGCTTGTCTCATTTTACGACTTTTCTTGCCACAGTTGTTAATGTGGATTGCTCATTGACTTTGCTTGTCAGAAGGTTGCAAAAGATGATCTCTTGACTCTGGGATATTGCAACCTCATAAATATGAATCAGTTGCCAAGCATTGAATTTTGATCATGTGATCATGGGGATGCTGCAACAGTCATANNNNTGAAAAATGGTCATAAGTCACTTTTTTGCAGTGCCGTTGTAACTTTGAACGTCAGTACATGAAATGTAAATCGAAGAGTATCTGTACTCTATCCTAAGCGGATAGAGGATAGTGGACTGAGTAA
Organism: Ophiophagus hannah; assembly: GCA_000516915.1. Lineage (NCBI taxonomy): Eukaryota > Metazoa > Chordata > Lepidosauria > Squamata > Elapidae > Ophiophagus > Ophiophagus hannah. The sequence continues at coordinate 36,099 of AZIM01005955.1, read as the reverse complement.
AACTACACTTCTGCAACGAACCTATTTACTCTTCACCAACCCTTCCCCCTCTAGCTATTTTCTCTGAAGCGAGCCCAATACTGGGATTTTAGCAATTTTCAAGGATTCTGCTACGATTGAAACACGTGATTTGGTCGTAGTATGTCTTTGAAAAGCGCATTGCCTTGAAATAACCGTAAGGGGAATGCAGCAGCGACGTCGGAACGAACTAGCTGCGGGAGTGTTTTTTCCCCCACCCGTATCCCTTGTCGCCTCCTCTGCCCTCCCGACCCCTCCGTTAAGCACATCCAATACGCCACGCAAACCTCGAGTGTGATTCAGACCCGAGCTCCACAGCCCTTTTTTGGAAGGGAATGGTCATTTGCTCTCGGGGGGGGGGCACTCCCCGGTGGTCTCCTTTGGGTGCAACAGCTTCCAGAAATTTGTAGTTCAACTCCTGCAAAGTACGAGCCCGCCCCCTCAACTAAACAAACAAACAACCTCCCCTCACACGGCTTCTGAGGAAAGCCAGCCCGCCCCCCAAGAAAGGCACCGAAGCTGTAACGCTCGCCCGAAGGCCCCACCCTCGCCCTCTTCTGGGAGCCGCCTTAATCCCGCCTCTTCGCTCTGGGCGGGTCGGACTGGTGGGTTAGGCCGGTGCTCGCGAGGCCGAAGGGAAGGGCTGGGAGAGCAGCCATGATGGTAGGTGCTCGGGGAGCTGTGGGCAAGGAGGGCTGGCCGGTTCGCCACTAACCTCTGTGTCGCTTTCTCCTCTCTCCCTTCCTTTCCTCTCGGGGATGCCTCTGGACACCTCGTGCTCCGCCACCGCCTTTGCTCGGGACAGGAAGGCTCGGACGATGGCCCAGATTTCCTTTCCGAGGAGGACCGAGGAGTAAGTGTTGCCTTTGCAGATGGGGGAGGGGAGGAGGTTGTCCCCAGCTGGAAGCGGGCAGTTTCATTTAGCCGCGGGACCGGGGGTGGGGGGGCAGATGGGTCGGCGTGTGGGGGTTCCTAGCTCCCTCGGGGNTGTGGGGGTTCCTAGCTCCCTCGGGGCAGCCAGGCGATGAGCAGCGGCGGCGAGAAAGGGCCTTTTCCTGGGCAGCCTCGTCTGGCGGAACCAGGAACGGGTTGCGGCCGATGCTCTGGGCCCACTTTTGATTTGTCAAGTAATCCCTGGCTGCTTATGCCAGTTCTGAGGAGTTTTTCTTTAAGGTTTGTAAAGTTGAGCTAAAAATTAATAACTACTGTTATTAATAACCATCGAGAAAGGCTGTAATTGCCTCAAGGGCAGCCGGAATGCTCGTTTCGGAATATGGTTTGCTGCGAGAATGTAAATGCGCCTGCAATTCCAAGAGTTAATAGCGACTTCATTGATTTTTGGTCAGTTTCGTAAAATAAGCTCGTGTAATTTACCAGAAATCGCAGATCACGATTAAGAGACTATAGTAAACGTCTTCCCATAACGTGCTAAAGCAAAAGATATTTAACCTGGTGCTTTACTTCATACATTAGACTAAAGCATAATGTAATTTGTTTAATTTTGGTTTAGGCATATGTGTACCCTGGTTTTTGGTTTAAACATTAATTTAGCTATAGTCCTAGTGTAGCTCCTTAATTTCCCAACGACACTGCGAAATATTAAATGCATAGTGAGTTCTTTTCTTTCCAATTTTATCCTTGCAATAATCCTGCAAATTATGTTGGGTGAAAGTTATTGTTTCTCCAGGCCAGCTGGACTATTTAATTAAGTTTTGGGAGTTATACCTTGGTTTGACTCCTCTTCTATAGCTATCATTCTAAGTATTATTTCTTTGACTTAGGAAGTTATAAGGATATATTGTGTGGTGTTCATTGCAAGAGTCATAGAGAAAGTGATAGGTAGTCAAATATTTTAGAAACTTTAAAGAGAAAAATATCGAAAGAAATATCAAGTAGAACTAGGCCATCAACTAGTTAAGCTGAATTTTTTCCTTAAAATAATCAACTAGGCAAAAATGGGCTCTTTACAGTGATAATTCTTAATTTCCCCATTTGCTATAAGATTCTGTTTTTCAGAAATGCAGAAGTTAGTGGATTGCAGGTGATTGGCAGTAGATTAGCGTGGGTTCCTGATTCCCAAGCACTACATGAAAATGATACTCTGTCCTAAATTATAATTCTGAAATGAGAGGTTTTTTGAAGAACCCAATTGTATTTGACTGTTTGTTTTCTAAAAACTAATTTAGTGTGAATTAGGGTATGTCTTTTATATAGCTTCCAAACAATGGAATTAAATTTAAATTTAATTCTGATTGAAAAAGTAATATTGGAAGTTCAAAAGTGAACCCACCTATGGAATGGAAAAACCACATTGTCTACTTGGCTATTTCACCAATTCTGTTTTCTCTTAAGCTTGGAACAATTAAGGTAATATTATGCTTTGGAGAAGATTGTGGATTGATGTTATCTATTATAGACATAACATTAGAGTTTTTACTTGCAAAGGCATAGCAGTGATGTTTATGTGATTTCTAAACAGGGATGTAAATATATAATTTAATATGTGGTTTACAATATATGTTCCACTAAAATTGTGTAGTAATTGGCCCTGAAGTACAAAGGTTTTTCCAATGAGATATAATTATAATATAGATGGTAATCTATTTTCTATATGCTTGGATGAGGTTGGACTATTTTAGAGTGGTTTGAACCAATAGATGGATGATTATGCTGCAATCCCATGCATATGTATCTCATGGCAAGACAATCTGAATTCAGTAAAATAGTGTATAATTTGTGCATAACATTGTACTTAACAACATAAATCATATTGTCTGTACATTTTTCTCAAAACTAGTTTCTGCATAATGTAAGCAATAGTGCCTTATCTGGTTGGGGTAGCTGAATTAACTATATATTTGAATTAACCCATAGGGCTGTTCTTTTTAACATAGCTTTCTGTTCAAGACAGTTGGGGACACAATTACAGTTAATTGTCATCTTGAAAAAGGGCAATGGTACCATGGCAAAAATGCTGTGAGATCAGTTTGTTCTGAACAATTGAGCAATTTGATGAAAAATTCTGAATATATCAGAAGGCGTTTCATAGGGAAATCATGCGATGAATTCTGGAGCCAACCCCCTTCAATCTGCATGTCCTTCAGAATTGTTAAGTAAAATTCCTACTTGCCAATCAGTGGCTGTAAATTCTGGAAACTGAAGCCTATCATATATGAAGAGTTGAGGCTGGCATGGATTATTTATCTCTAATCTTGTTGCTAGAATGTAACTAGAGCTCTGTGAATTAAATAATTGTTAGTTTTATATATAGTGATAGAAATACTTGACTGATTTATAGTACTACTGTACATTATATTTGATACCATTTTGAGAACCTGATCCCAACTCGTGGTAGTTGTCTCTCTAACTTCCTGATTTTTTTCTATTGTCAGTAGAAAATAAGTGCAAGCGTTGAGTACTATAATCTTTTTCCTCTATGTGCATTGATATGTTTTTCAAAGTGGCTTTCATATTGCTATTCTAATGTTATTGTTATAAAATATTCAATATCTGAACAATTGATTAAATACTCTTGAAGACAGAGTGCTACTATTTAGAGTGGTGCTTTCTGTTTCTTGCCAACTGATCCTAAGCAGTATTTTTTTAAAATAATGCTTAGTACCAAGTAAACATTAGGTTACTATCACCCCAGCTGCAAAAATAAATAAATTCCCTTGTGAAATGCTTTGTTGGAAAGTTATAAGGTAAATACAGGTAATCCTCAAGTTATAAATGTAATAGAGCCTGCCAATTACATTCGTAACCCAAGAATTCATTTGATTGAATCACGTTAAATGAATGTGATCACTTCCTGCTTTTCGGAGCAGGCCATCCAAGGTCTCCCTCAATCCATTGAAATACTTCATGCTCCCATGGGGTCCCCACAATTGCTTCCCCCCCATCTTGCCCCACTGGGTCTTCACAGACTGGGCCTGATTTGCTAGCGTCCCAGATTCCACTTACTCTTCCTCACCCCATTTCCCATGGATTACTTTTTGAAGAGCTCCAGAAGAGACTGACCCACTGGCAGAGAAGCCAAAGTGTTTTATTCAGATGATGACGAAGCTATAAGAACATGAAATATAAGGAAAACATTTTCGCCAGCTTCTGAGTAAGAGACTTTAGCTTGGGACCATGTGGCCAGCAGGCATCTGGTAGTAGAAAAGGCCTGGGCAGAGCCACAGCAGCCTCCTGCTTCAGGACAGCTTCAGGGATTGAAGCAGCAACAGCAGCCAATCAGCGAGGAGCTTGTTTCCTTTGTCTCATTGGGCTGAACTGCAAGCCCCTTGTTGATTGGCTGCCATGCTCCAAACCCTGTATTTGCTCATTCAAACTAGCCAGTTAGCAGCAAGCAGGAGGCTGCTCGATGCCACCAGACTGGGCCCAAACTAAGCCTGTAGGCCCTTATGGCAGAGAAGCCAGTCTTTTATTCAGATGGTGAAAGCTGTTTCCCTTACAGCTTCATGGGCTTCTGAATAAAAGACTTTGGCTTCTCTGCCACATGGGTCAGCCTCTTCTGGAGCTATTTGAAAAGTAAGTACAGTAAGTATGGGGAGGCCCACGGAAGGCTGAACGGAGCCTCGGAGGCCTGGATTGGTATCATGGAGGTTCCATTTCAGCCAGCAATGGGCTGGGGAGGCCTCTGCATGCCCAAATGGGGCTTCTGAGGGGCGGATTGGCCCCTCAGAAGCTCCATTTTGGCTGGCAACATTCAGGAAAAAATGTTGCAGATCTTCTGTGGTTATTCATAAGGGCGAACAACTGCCATGGTGCTGCAAGATTTGTAGTTTCGGGCCTTGTTTGGAAACTAGGGGGTGCTGACCGCGTAACTTCAAAACAGTCTCTAAGGGATTACCTGTATTTTGTTGCACTGATGCACAGTGAGAATAGATAAAACATGGTTGCTTGATCAGAAAACTGTTTCACATAGTGTAAAACTGCTTTCCCAAACTTTTTCCTTCATTATCTAAAGCTGCTAATAAGAAAGTTTTATCAAACTTAAGGATGAGTTGTGATTTCCTTCCTTTAGCACTCTCATAACTTTGAACGGTTGTTGAACCCTGAGAACTACCTGTATTATAAAACAATATCATTGAATAATCCTCATGTAATTTCAACAGATTACCATTGTAATTTCAATTTTTATCTTAATATGAATTCTTTGGGAGATTTTAAAATGTATTTTACTATCTTTAAAATAGTAATTTTTAAGTCACTTTAAATGTCTTTCTGTGATGGATAGTGGAATTGTGTATTGCTACTCAAAGAAAAATAACTTTTACTCAGTTTTGGCTAATTTGGGAAACATTGGTATAAAACATCAAGCCTGATTAATAGCATTATTTTTGAAGGAAAAAATTATTAGTGTTTACTGAAAAGCTTGGACAAAATAATAGATATATTTGCATATATATGCAGTGCAAAGTTTTATGTGTTAACTAAAAATTGCAGGAGTTTGGAACTTTTACTAGTAGTATAAGTTTGAATGGAGAAAAAGAAAAAGAAAGCTAAGGTTCTAATTCTAGAGTTTTTTAGTAAAAGCTTAAATTACACTCTAATTTTGTGTCAAGCAGAAGGAATAGAAATATACAAAATTTACATTACTGCCAGTAGATCAATTTTATTTAATAAAAATCTTTCCATTGAATAATATTAATTCATAATTAAATCAGGTGTTTTAAATTTGCGACTTACGGTAAATTCTTTTAAAAAGGTTCCTAAATTCTGTTATAGTCAGTATCAAGGAAATACTGAATCATTTCCAAATCAGCAAGTAATTTTGAGTTAATTATAAATGGTTTTAAAAACAGTCTTAATGGAATTCAAATTTTATATCAGAGGGAATGACGGCAGTAACATAAATCAACATATATTTACAAATAAAATTTATGCTGATTTGTGTTACTGCTTTCATTCATTCTAGTCTGTAGTGTTTCATAGTGTCTAATGTGATTGTTTCTAAGCTAAAGTACAATAAAAATCCAATACATTCTAATAACCTTTTATGTCGCTTATTAATTAATTTCCCCTTTTCAGCTTAGAGCTGTTACTGTAGATCTGCAAACTGATGCTGCTTTGCAAGTGGACATTTCAGATGCTCTTAGTGAAAGGGACAAAGTCAAATTCACTGTTCATACAAAGGTAATCCTTGACATTGCTTTTATTTATACTATAATTAATTTTTTAAAAGGTAAATAAATTTAGCTTACTGTGTAACGATTAAATATTTTTGTGTCTATCTTGTAGCTTTCAGTAGGATTTAACTAAAATTTAAAATGTCCTAATGCATGATTAGGTTGATAATACACTATTCCTCTGCAAAAATATGTAATGTACAGTATATATAAAAGATTTACTATGCTATGGGCAGGGGGGTGGATATCAAACCTGCTCCTAGATTGCCCCCCCAATAGTTGCTTAATTATTGTTTTGCTTTGAATGTCCTATTTCTGAATCTTTTGTGGTTGAGGTATAATCCTATAGTTTATTCTGTACTTTACTCTGAAGAGATATTTGTGTTGTTTTTGTATTAACATGAGGGAAAGCACATTATTTCATTCATTCTATTTTGTTTTGCAGAGTTCTTTACCAAACTTTAAACAAAATGAATTTTCAGTTGTCAGACAACATGAAGAGTTTATCTGGCTTCATGATTCCTTTGTTGAGAATGAAGATTATGCAGGCTACATTGTAAGTAGTTTTTTTTCCAAAGAACTGTAAGAAGAGGATCTGACAGTGGCAAATGTTGCTCCCGTACTTCCTGTTGAAGACCACAGAATGTTTCATAAAAATTTATTCTTCTGAAAATGAAACCAGATGCTTGAAAGAATTCCAGGATGCAGTTCTTACTTTAATTTCCTACTTGCTGCATCAGCCTTTTTGCTGCTTAACCCAGGATCTTTCCCTGTCTTAATATTTCACATCTGATTTACAAGCAATACGAACAACAAACTCTGTGTACTGAAACATCCAGTTGATTACTTTTATTGCTGCAATAAAAGTGAAGAGATATTTAGAGATTCTGAAATAATGCTCTTTGAAAAAGGCAAAACTGATTATTAGGCAATGGACTTTTTTTGAAGTGGAAGTATGCAGGAATAAATAAAATTACTGCAAAAGTAGGAGTATGAAATGTATTCCCTGTATTAAAATGGCAATTGATTTAATATGAAGGAAAAGTAGCATGCTTTTTGAATGCACTACTAATAGAAGTGATTTCTAGTCTTAGAGAATTATGCTTAATTTTTAAAGAATTGAATGTTGTAAGAAACAAAATAATTTTAAAAAATAAATTGTTAATTAAGAATATTTTAACTTTTAGCAGCACATTTGTAAATTCTTTAACTGGAATATAAATTCAATTGTACCTATTTTTATTTCTGCAGTTAAATATTTCCTTTAGCAGTATTTCCGGTTGATTTAGCTGTAGTAGGCAAATTTACTTTGTCTTTCTTTTTTATCCCAAAAGAATAAATTATACTGCTGTTAATTCCTGGTCAATAAGGCAAATAGTTAAGGGTGATTGATCTGAGGGTATATTGCTAAGAAAGTTTGCCTTAAGGGATATTAGGGGCATTATTTCTTGAAAATTATTTTCCTAGAATAAAAGTACATCTGCTGTTGCAATGAGGAAGGCCTGACAACTAATAAAGCCAAATGAGGAAGATGACACATATTCCTGAGTCTAGTCTTGATCAGTTTTTCACCACTGCACAGTTTAATGGAAGGATAATGTTACACATTTTATAGTGCTTTTTCAGTGACATCACTGAAGAAAAAAGTACTATTAATTACAAATTGTTAGCTTCATTTGTAGTTTTATATATTGCCAATAACCACTGAATGGCTAGTGTTTAAATCTCAATGACTTTTTAAAAAGATACTTGAATCTAAACTTTCCAGTAATATTTAATTTTTAGATGCTATTATTTAGAAATGCTTTAAAGAATTTCTGATTTAAAATGACCCATTCTGATTTATGACAGATGCAGCATATATTTTAAAATATGCCTTTTTCATAATATCGTGAACTCCATAAGCATTATAATTGGAATAGGAAACATGTTATCTTGAACTATTATTGAAAGATAATATTTAAATAATTTAAAACAATGCTCAAGCAGATTGCATAAATAAATTGTTGTTGAAGTAAGATTGATTTTTGACTTAATGCAGTGGACAGTATAAGGCAAGAGGTTTGTGTTAATGTTCTTACACAGTATGCTTATCCAAAGAGTTTTCACTGTACAAGAGTTAAAAATAAACCTGATCAACTCATTTGACAGATACCACCAGCACCACCTAGGCCTGACTTTGATGCTTCAAGAGAAAAATTGCAGAAGCTTGGTGAAGGGGAAGGATCCATGACTAAGGAAGAATTTACTAAGATGAAGCAAGAATTAGAAGCGTATGTGCATATTTTTTTATATTTCCAACTCAAGTCTTTCTAGAAGTTTCAGGCATAATGGCATATTTGTCTATGACAGCTGAATTAATAACTTGCTTGTATTAAAATAATGGAAGATTTGACTGATTGAATTCGTGAAGTACCTATAATGGACTGAGAATGCAAATTACTTCCTTCTAAAAGATCAGTGTCCTATTTTGTATATAACAGGCAAAATGAAATGAAATGTATATGCATTTTTAATTTCTACATACCTGAAAATACATGATTATGACAGTCACTTTAAGGTAGTTAATCTAACATGTTTTGCTTGCTTGATGCATCTTTTAAAGGCATCTTTGTATTTTAGTTTAATCTAGCTCTGCCTTTTCCAGCTTGCTTGATTTCTAGGTATGTGGACTTCCTCTTACAAGAATACCTGTCAGTATAATCTTTTCTGAGAATTCTAGAAGTTTTGCTCTCTGATAGGCAACCATATTAAAGAAGGTTGAGCTAGATTAATGCTAGTGGTATTGTGCCATTTCTTTCATTGATACTGCTTTTGACTTCTTTCACTTCTAAATATTTTGTTCATGAAGGTAATTTGGGGGATATGAAACCAGCTTCCACCATTGTTAGAATAAGGAAGAAAATGATATTTGGTCATTAATCTGACCACATATCTCTTATAGGGGAGAGTTGTGGAGGTCCTGGAAAGAGGAAAAATTGACAGAAATCACCTCATTCTGCTGAGTAATGTCTTCTGTCAGCAAAAGGACAATAGTTGGATATTCTGAATTTTTACTCTCAGCTGTTAGGGAATGGCAAGAGCTTAGGAGAAGATAATTTTTCTTTAGTTTCTCTACAAAGAATTGGTGGTCTTTCTATTAGTTTGTTTGAAATTCCTCTTTGATTAATTTTAATTTTTTTCTTTTAATGAAGTATAATTAACTGCAGCATTTTGTTTTTAAATCTATTGTTTTCATGCAGAAACACTTTCACAAAATAATATTACTTTTCATATTTAGGGAATACTTGGCAATCTTCAAAAAGACAGTAGCTATGCATGAAGTCTTCTTATGCCGTGTAGCTGCTCATCCCATTTTGAGAAAGGATTTAAATTTCCATGTCTTCTTGGAATATAATCAGGATGTGAGTACTGAAATACATCACAAAAACATCTGTGCTTATCCAGAAAACAATAAATTCATAATATTGAACAATTGTAGAGCATTGTATTCATTTAAGAATTAGGTGCTTTTTGTTAAATAAAATTCAATATAAGGTATAGAAATATATTATTTTTAAAATATGTGAACATGATGGCTAAAATTAGCATCTAAAAACAAGTCTTCACAAAGAAAGAACAGCATGATCTCTGCAGTAAAACTCGTTTCATTTAATAGATTCAAAAAACTGATGCAGAAGATATGGCAGTTCTAAAAATTGTTGGGTATGTTCCTTACAGAGATCAAACTTTGATAAGGATAACAGAAATCAAAGAGGTTAAAATGCAAAAGGTGAAGAGAGATAAAACATTAGCAGCTCTTCCAGTAAAGAGCATCAAAGAGGAAGGTCCCTGAGGAAGTAGAGAAATTCTTAACAATAAAATTGGAAATGTGTAGGATTCATTTATTTTTCATATTAATTCAAGGTTAATGTGGGAGCAAAAATGGTTTCTCAAGTTGGGAGAACTAGTAATAAAATAGCAAGTGAGAGCTGACATAAATATGGGATGTCATTAGGGAGGGGAATTTCTAGCTTTGTATTTTCCAGGTAAAAAATGGATTTTGAGGTGTTGGTAATTGTGTGAAAATGATAAAACAGAAAATGCCTCTTTGGGTGACATGAAGAAATTGAAATGCAGTTGATCTTCATTATTCGGGATTCCATTAAAAAAAAATCATAAAACTCCTGAAACCAATACTCGCACTACTTTTACATTATTTGTGAATATGCACAGATTGGGGGAAAATCTGCATGTCCCCAGCTGAAGATCACTAATTCAATGTTTTGGCAACTATATAGAACACAACTACCATGAATAACAAGATTTGACTATAGATGGGTAGTACTATATTTCTCTCTCTGCTGAGAAATCACATTTGAAATGAACATTTCTATTGAAGTCATTTCAAAGGATATTGTATTAATGAACATTTACGGAAACCAACAGCCAGATGATAGGACTGAAGCATTTTATATGCATTACTTTTCTGAAGTAGAACTTGCTAGAGGTTTAACATATGCACAATCAAGAGAATGTTAATAAAATCTTTCTTTCCCAAATTCTAGAACTTGGGATCATCCAGTAACATTGATTAGCAATTAATTCAGACTAAAGTGCTGCTTCACCAATGTTAATTCAAAATTTGAGACTTTGAGGCTTGCTATTATTGAATATGGTGACAGCTATTAGTTTCTAAAAATAGGATTACATAGAGTAATGATTGCTGGTCAGTGTAATTATATAAGAGATGTTTCTATTTATCAGTTGTTGGTAAACAGTCATAGGAGAACGCAGTTGTCTTTGTATGCTGGTACTGGGATTTCCAGAAACATCTTTTTAGCCATGGAGAAGTAAAATGTTTGATCAACCTTCCATGATTGCTACAGAAGCCTAGGAATCCACAAATAGATGGTTGGATGCTAATTTTGGAGGAGGTTACACTAGATAGACTGTAGTCCATCAATAATGATTATTTTAAAAAGCAGTCATATATTTTAAAAAGTACGATGTTTTATATAATACATATTTTTCATTGAAATATTTCAACTATCTAGAAGAATACATTATTACTAAAAATAATCAAAATGCAATTCAAATATACAAGTAAAGTATTTAACATGAACTTAAAAACCATGTTAGTTTTCTGGCCTAGTCATCTACTGAAATAAATGTCCTATTTACTTGGATGTAGCATTAATAATAATTTTTAAATACCCAGTTTTTACTCCTAGCAAATTACAAGTATTAGAACAAAACATTGGCACCGAAAAATGTGAAATGAATGCAATATAGTAGAAAATTAGAATAGATGTACAAATACTGAAAAAAATAGTGCTGTGTTGTGGTTAAAGTGATGAATTGGGGACATTAAGTCCACCCCCAATCATGTAAGTAACTCACTGATTTACTTTGAGCTAGTCATTCTTTTACCAGCTCAGCCTACTCACAGATTGTGGTGGGGTAAAATGAAGGGAGCTAGCCAGTTAAATTACCTGGAAGAAATTTGATACATTAGAAATGCATCTAATAAATAAGAAAGTAAGCACATCAAAATTCACTGTAACTGGGTAGCGAATGAAGTTTTACTGTACAAAGGTAGAAATGAAAATGATACTGACAACATTCTAGTTTATCTTTAGTGAGAACTGCTTTGAGTTAATAACATCTCTGAATTGAAAAAAGTAACATTATGAATTTTTCTTATTTCAGTTGAGTGTACGGGGAAAAAATAAGAAAGAGAAACTTGAAGACTTTTTTAAAAACATGGTTAAGTCTGCTGATGGTGTCATTGTTTCAGGAGTAAAGGTGATCTTTTTAAAGCCATTGTATCATTTCTGACTATTGTTCAAAGATATGAATTTAAATAATTTGCAACAGAGGAATATATCTCAAGTAATTTACAGAAAATTGTTGTATACAAAGAGTAGCTCTTTCCAACACACCATTGATTTTCAGTCTATCTAGTGTTAAGAATTTAGGGGGGACTTTGCTTAGGACTCTTGCAGCACTGTATCTTTTTAGCTTTCCTGAAGGAATTGAAACTTGCTCTCTGTCCTTCTGGATATAGAAATTGTAGGATGATTCTTGTGGTCTGTTTACTCCCTTGGATTGCTGCAGAGATGAGGCGTAAATATGTAGCATTTTTCCATATGAGATCTATCCATCTAATCTTGAAATGCTTGCCAAAGTAATCATAATTTCAGAATGTTCTCATTTTATACCTGCATTCTCAGTCTAAGGATCTCTAACTTTGACAGGTCATTGGAAATACTTTAAAGACATAGTATGGGCAATCTCACACAAGTGGTATGTTCAGTCACAGAGTACTAATACATTAAAAGTTGTTCTCCACCATTTCCTCTACTTTGTGCAAGTGGGTACATGACTCCTATAAGACAAAATAGATTCTTGCTCTCCATGTTTTTAGATGTGAAATTCGGGGGGAAACACAGAAAAGGAGATTTTTTTTCATATTTATATAAATATGAATAATTTTCCTTTCTATACTTATACATGACAAAGCTTGGTGGATTAAAATATTTTTTGCTTCTTTCCCCAACTTGGTGTCTTTCAGATGGGCTGAAAATTTCAAGCTGTCAGGTTATGCTGAAGAACAATTTTTCAACACTGATCCCATTTTACGGAATTGTTGTGTCTGTTATTTTATTTATCTGAGCTTTAGAAAAAGAAATGACCTAGAAATATTTTATATCGGTATATTGAAATACTACTATAGTAGAATTACTGGGTTTTTTTGAGTGTTAAAATTGGGAATTTACTAAGCATCACTGTAATTATGGATATGTAACTGCTGTTTCTACAGTTGATCTTTGTTTATCTTGAGGCAGTTACATTTTAACTTGTTCAATGAAAATAAATTGCTTCTCTTCAAATTATTCTGCTTACTTTTGATGTGTCTTGGCATGCAGGATGTAGATGATTTTTTTGAACATGAACGAACATTCCTTGTAGAATATCACAACCGTGTCAAGGATTCCTCTCTCAAATCTGATAAAATGACAAGATCCCACAAAAGTAAGTTGCCTGCTGATACCTAGGAAGTATTTAGAGGGCATTAGGATAAATACCATTAAGTTGTAAGATATTTGTTTGTAGATTCCATTTTATGGGATAAATCTGGAATATATGACAAGGATAAATGGTATTTTGGAAAAATAGAATATTTGATTATGACTAAGATCAAATATGGAGGTGAAAAACGATTTTGTTCTTTTTTTATCTGTGTTTGCAGAATTTTATGATGCTAAACAGATATTGCTTGAACTTTTGCTTATATCTTCCAAATAAGTTTTGAGATTTAAGACAGGTGTGACTTTAAAGAAGATGGAATTCCTGGGAATATGAATCACATGGCTGCTCTCAAAATTGTGGATGTACTTCATATACAGATATGATTAATGTAGAAAATCTAACAATATAAAACGAATTTAATGCCACATCTTTTTCTTTTTCAGATGTTGCAGACGACTACAATAGAATTGGTTCTTCATTATATACATTGGGAACACAGGACTCCACAGATATATGCAAGTAAGTGTCTTTTAAAACATACATAACTTTAAAAAATATAGCACATAATTTTGAATGTTTTTAAATTGATGTGCATACCATGTGATAATTTCAGCTATTTTTCTCTCAGCTTTGCACTTGGCTTTATGAAAACCCCTATCATAGTTCTTAACAGATTTTCTAAGTAAATCTTACATTTAGAGAATGTTACCTTTACAAAGTGCTACTTCTGTACATTAAAGAATTTATGTACATATGTGATAGATATAGGACTAAGTTGAAAAATCTTATAAACAAAATTATGTTTATTAAGGGTAGTATACTATTATTTTGTAGATTATTTTTGAAATAATAGGGACTGCTTAAATCAGTTTAGATTAAATATCCTTCGTTGCTGTTACAAATGCTTGAGAGATGTCTCCAGATAATAAGCTCTTAGTTGTTTTTCTTTAGGCTAGGTTTTGTGGATCCTATTCCAACCACACAATCTGATTTAACAAAAGATTCTGTACTGTATTGTTTGTCTGTTCCAGTTGTTGTTTTGCTATTTAGGGTTTATAGGATATTTGAGAATGGCTAGTGTTCTGTGATCAGAATTATTTCTCAGTCCTTCACATATTGGGTCTTTGCTTCCTGTTTGTAGCTGATTGCATCACAGAACTACTTTTTTCTCCCCTCTGCCAATTTGATCTTCATTTTTTATTTCCTTAGACTAGAAAGTTTGCTTTCTCAGTTTTGAGTTCTTCAGTCTTCAGTCACCATCACTGCTACTACTAATTTATTAATTTTACGTGCAGCTCAATTCCTAGTGACTGAGTTGGTTTACAAATTGTTAAAAACTTTAAAACAAAATAGCAAAACAAAATGGAACAAAGATGATAACAGAGATAACAAACAAAGATGATTTGTTAGGTAAAAGGTACAATAAAAATGAGGAGCTTCAGTCATGCACACTACAGGCCTGGGCAAAGAGACAGGTCTTCAAGGTCTTCAAAGCACCAGTAGAGTAGGGGCCGCTCCAATCTTGAACTTCATTCCAGAATGCTATAAAAGAATATAAAGATTCCAAAATTTAAGCTTTCCTTTTAAAAAAAAAATGTTCGTCCAATTTATTGCTTTCTTTTCCAAACTAAAATTGCAGTTGTGAATTTTGAGAACTGCTTGTAATCCTGACTAAACAGATATCACCTAAAATAGTGTGCTGTCTCATGCCTGTGTTGAACAGCTTGAGAGAATATTAATTGGAAAAAATATGTATGCAATAATCTTAACACAGTAAACTTAGCCAGGTGGTCCAGTGAAATGTGAGGTTCCATTTTTAAAAAAGCTTTATTTAGTTATTTAAAAATCCAGCCTTGTTATATTTTTTTGTAAGAGAGAAAATATATAAATAGAGCTTTTCCAGCAGTAGTTCTTACAAAATTAAGAATCCATGCTGGAAAAATACCCAAATGCACTTGTGCATGATCCTCTTAAATAAAAAGGGTAATGTTTTATTTAGGGATATAGCTTAAAAAAACACCTCTTAGAAATACTTACCCTGCATCTGAGAGAATAAAATGTTGAACTAAAATCATGCAATACAAATTTAAAGAGGCTGTAATAAAGAGGAGTAAAAATAAGTTGTACATTTTAAAAAAAAATATTCTTAAAGGGAGTCAGTAGTGACATGTCTGTGTATAGATGTCTGTACCAAATGCATATGCCATTTTCTAAATATTTTAAGACAAACCTACATTAACTTTAATAAATAAGTATATGTATAGATGTCATATCTAAGGTTTGAGCATGTGTGCACTTCAGCATCAGAGCTTGAACAGCTGTGAGGCCTCTGAAATGTTTAAGTAATTGTTTTTAAACATTTCAAGAGGAAAAGCAGCCTGTTGGCTTATGGAGCAATATTGTTTTTTTCAGCACTCAGATATGAATGATGAACCTGTGTCATATTTCAGCAGATATACAAACTGCTATACTGTAACATGAAACTAGCATTCCTTGGGGGGGAAAAAAAGAAAATAAAAAGCCAAATTGGCATTAATTGATCTTTTAAAAAAAATTAGCCTTGTATGATTTATATGTTCTTCAGAAAGGTTTACAGAAATGAATTCTGCCACCAAGTAAAAGCTTCTTGAGGAGCTCCAGAAAAAGATTGTAAATGCTGATGAGGCAACAACCATAAGTCATCCAAAGATATATGATACTTTAGGACAGGGCTGTCAAACTCCTGGCCAACGGGCCAGATGCGTCACGCGCTGGCCACGCCTACGCCTGGTTTAGTAAAGGGGAAAAAGATCCCAATACATCACATGATGACGTGAGTTTGACACCCCTGCTTTAGGAGATTGAAAAGAACCCCAGAGCAAAGATTAAAAGATCTGCAGGCCATGCTTACATTGTTTGATGTTAGTATTCTTGATTCCATTCTAAAGAATACACTGAACATGAGTTGTGTGCATGGTAGGATGAAAAGCACTGCTGTCTAGATGGCACATTGTTGCCCATTTGAAGTTTGTCAAATGATCAGGATATTCCAGCAGGCTTAGAAGGGACCATGGTCTTCAAATTATAAAGTGCACTGGATGACATTGGCTCATATTGGGTGGTTTCTGCCTATTATTTAGAGCTATATTAAAGAAAAATTGGGGCAGATAAATAACAGTGTATGCCATTTTGAAGATTTAGGAAAGGGATAAACATTAAGGAAGTTACTTCGATAACTATTGAACGCTAACATGATTCAGTAGTTTCTCTGTATACTTGATAATGTTGTTCACCAGGCAATTATTGACATGGAATGATATTCACCATAAATTATGAACAAAATTATGACTAGAAAACTGTTTACTATATTTACTTTTCATTTACAGATTTTTCCTGAAAGTATCTGAATTGTTTGATAAAACAAGGGTATGTATTATGAAAGACTGCAAGATTTCAATTTGGTTGACTCATGGGCTCTTCAGATTTTGGTATTTTTCTCTGGTTTGGGTTCCCTTGACATTTTACTATTATTCAGTATTACTTATGATTCCAAAATGTCTCCTGTCCAAACCTCTAAAAACATTACTTAATTAACTAACAAGCACAGACTGTACCAACAAAAATACAAATAAAATAAAGACCACAAACTTCTACAAAGTACTACCTACTTTCAGTTTGATCAGAAGAACGTCTATAGGATCACCATTTTAGGAAATAGCTTGTCCTCTTTATCCTCATCATGCATAATGTTATGCACCTCAATCATGTCTCCTTTTATTCAACTCTTTAGACTCTTCTAGACTAAAAAGCCCAAATGTCTTTCTGATAGGGAAACTCCTTGCTCATCTTAGTTGCCTTTTCTGAACCTCCTCTGAACCTCCTTTAGCTCTACTATATACTGTTTGAGTTGGGGAGATCAGGCATTTTAAGATGTAGACAATAGCTTTCTGTAAATGTCTGCTTTTAATAATAAAGTAGGAGGATATAATTGGGACACTATAAATGAAGATGGTTTGTACTACCTAAAATATTATTTCTGATTTGCTTTTCTTGTTTAGAAAGTAGAGGCCCGTGTATCTGCTGATGAGGATCTTAAACTCTCAGATCTTCTAAAATACTACCTAAGAGAATCACAAGCTGCAAAGGTGAACTGAATTTCTGGTTGGAAAAGTATCTTGTAAATTTGATGTTGTAATAGAATAACAGCCTGACAATATTCAGAAAGTAGAATTCAATGGAACTAATATTGGATGTGCTAAATAGTGTTTAGATTGTCCCATTCACTGGTTTGTACTAAGCAATATTTGTTAAAAACTTATAACATATGGTCCTTTCAGTTTGGGGATGTGTGAGGATAGGGAAATGAAACAAGCATAGTGGAAACACAAGTATTCTTCCGCTATAGTTACTTTTTTTAAAAGACAGGATGATTGATTTCTTTCAGTTGGTTACTTCAGTAATTACTTGTTTTCTGATATAGTTCCCCTTAAAAAAATGAGCTTTCATTTTATTGATCAGAAAAATTTATTTAGCTTTGAAAAATGACTATCTTAATAGATAGAGTAAAAATACTATTTGGAGTAACATTGGATCATCCTTTAAAGTATTCTTTGCAAAGTTAATACACACAATTGGATTTTATACCTTTTTATTTATTTCAGGACCTTCTGTATAGGAGATCAAGGTCATTGGTGGATTATGAAAATGCTAACAAGGCACTGGACAAAGCAAGAGCCAAGAACAAAGATGTATTGCAAGCTGAAAATACCCAGCAGCTTTGCTGTCATAAATTTGAAAAAATATCTGAATCAGCAAAACAAGGTACTGAAATAGTCTTGAAAATTGTCAAATTTTACAATACATTAATTTCCAGAAGAGTAAGTCCTATGGCACCTTAAGGCTAACAAGTTAATTATGGTGTAATCTATTGTGGACTACAGTACAATTCATCAGATTTTTCAGTCTTCTAAAATACAAGAATATACAGATAGCATATCATGAATGGACTGAAATCCACAAAAGGTTATCCTTTGTTAACATTTAAGATTCTGTAACATATGGAGATTTTTTTAAAAAAAAATGCACTTAATACCTGGAAAATAAGTATTGTTCATTAGTTCATATTTATTCCTGTAAGAAAATGCTTTTATATAGAATACATGTGTTAAATTGTCCTTATAATCAGAAATTGTAATGCTGATTGATATGTTTAACAATATTAAAGTGCTTAGAATGGTAATGAATTCAATTTAGAGTCACTGAATGTTTAACCAGATTACCTGCTGGAAACTCACCCTGTTAATCTGAGTTCCTTCTCAATAGAATAGAAGACTGGTAGGCAATTGTAGCTAGAAAATCTAAACCAATTAAAATCATAGTAAGTTTTTATCCTAGACTCCAAATATGATGAAGATTATGGATTATAATACTGTTAAAAATTTTATCTGTTACAGAAAACAGTGATGACTTAAATCATCACTTAATTATATAAAATCACTTGGCTAGATTCAATGCTATTAGATCTAATAGTGTTGGACTTGATATATCGGGCTTATAAAAGAGCTGCTGGATTAAACTTTGTTTGGATCTAAGCAGATTTTTCTTTAAATGTTACATTTTTATGACTGAAATGCCAAATCTTTTCATTTCCCACAGAACTTATAGATTTTAAAACTAGAAGAGTTGCTGCATTCCGGAAGAATTTAGTAGAACTGGCAGAATTGGAATTGAAACATGCTAAGGTTATTGTTTTCTTTTTTTATTATAATTTAAATATTGTGCACTTTAGAAGCCAAAACCAATACACAATATGTGTTAATTTAAAAATTGAGATGGAAATTACATAGAGTGATACATAGATTATAGCCTTTTTTAAAGACAAATGATGAGCAATCTCAATTTGAATTAATATTTCAGGATTACCTCTAATACATAATATTTATTTCTGAATCAATTTTGATAATTGAAGCAGCAAATGCCATTGAAATTAATGGAAGCATCAGTTATATTTGCATCCATAATAAACTGCAAGTTTGTGTCCTTTTTCTATTTTCCAACTCATTAACTAGAAGTACCTTTTTTAAAAAAAGGAAGATGGGGATGAGGCTTTCATAGCAGCAGTGAGGTACTTTGGATAGATGTTTTAGTGAAAAGAAGTAAGACATAACTTTATGTCTCTTAAATAATTTTGTTCAGAGCAGGTTATTTGTTTATTGTAATTATTTTTCAGAAACCTCTTTTGTAAATCCAAAAAGAAGTCCTTGCCCAGTTCCTTCTTTATCATTTTGTCACCTTTTTTATCTTTGTGTCATGTGTGTTTTCATTCTATGATACCTGTCTTATAACCCTCAATTTCTCCCCCCTCCCAATACTTCTCTATGAACTAATATTTGTATCCCCTCTTCATCCTGTCTATCCATATATTCTTTCATAGTTTTGTCTGCTACATATTTCATTTCTTCTTTATAATCTTCTTAAAAATACATTTTCAGGTACAGAGATAATTGCTGTCAGATTGGGTATAAATTTCTTTTCCAATTCTTAAAAAAATCTTTTAAAATGTCTCAAATGTCATATCTTTATTTCTCATTTTGCAGATTTCACTTTTCTTTTTCTTGCCTGAAACTTTAATTCCCTCTAATGGTCCATTTCTGTATTCATGAAATTTCAAATTTCATTACTGTTCTGTTTTCAACTTTTCACCAATGGTCTTTCTGGTAGATTAAACAGTGTGCATTCCAATAGAAATGTTTTGTTAACTAATTTTTTCTCAAAACTTTAGCAAAAGTCTTAATATTCCAAAATTTTTGATCCCATTTAAATTTTTGTTAAATACTAATCCAGTCTTTTTGCCATTTGTTTTATATTTTCAAAGTTATTTAAGCTTCTAAATTTCAAGTTTTTAATGTTTCTTTTCTTAAAACAATCTTTGAAAACTCAGGGTCAACTTTAATTGAACTAGCATATAAGCCTAATAAATAAAAATAACTACACTCAGACTTCCCCAGCCTGGGTATTCTTCTGCTGTGTGGGTTTTAATTATCACAATTCCTAAAATAATATGACAATTGCTGAGAATCTGGCAGACACTAATCAAATAATGTATTGAAATCATTGGAGTACTCAGAAAATGACGGCAGTAAATTATGTTTTTAGCCTTGTATATTTTAATATTTACATATAATTGGTAAATTGAGTTATAAGTGTTGAATTTATGTTTTATTATATATTGTAATTGCTTTCAGTTGCACTTTAGCTGAACATGCCAGTGTTAGTAATGGGTAACTCTAAGAGCAGTTTATGAACGTCTAGAACTACTAAATCCCAGTACGATTTGTACTGAAACTGGATTATATAAAATACTGTCTTGTCAGTTCACTTATAATGATGTACATCTTTAATAATATTACTAGTTTGAGATAGGAAGAAATCACAAATTAACAGTGACCTCTGTGTTTTTTTCATCCCTACAGGGCAATTTACAGCTGTTGCAGAGCTGTCTGGCAGTGCTTAATGGTGATACATAAACTAGAATCTGTCATCCTGTTAATAAGGGCTGCCTTCCACTGGAGTTTACGACTTTGAGTTAATATTTACAACTTGGTGGATTTGGTGACAAAGGATACACAAACACGTTCCTTTTTTCCAAAAACAAAAAACACATAAGCGTATCAGAATAATTCCAAATTATATGAAGCAACAATATATTTGCTACATACAAATATTCACGTTAATTTAATCACTGTACACTCTTATTGTCCAAGAAACCAAATGTTCTGAGTCTTTCTTTTGTGAGAGTAGCCAATAGAATTATGTTTTTGTTTAAAGCTAGTGTTAAATATTGCTGCCATTCTTATTTTACTACCTTTGTAATGTCTGAAGCTGATTTGAAACATATGGTTTCAAAACAATTAAATATTGCCACTAGGTGTTTGGATAATGTTACCGTAAAGCATTGTATTGGTTATTTCACATATTGTTATCAAGCATCTTAACTTTTTCAAATAACATTTCCTAGAAATTTTGGAGCAAACTTTATGTAATCTTTATAATACAACCTCAGAAAAAAAAAGCAAATGCATTAGTATATTTGCCTTAACTTGTAGACTAATCCCAATTACTGTAAAATAAACAGCGCAATCATTGAATTTTTCTAAAATCCCAAGTCATTGTATCATTGTAATTGTTAAGTTTGGTGATCTGATAATTGTCTCCACTTTATACTCGTTAATTATGCTTGTTTTTAAATAAATACTTGATTCCCTACTACTATATATACATTGAGACACATGTTTAGTGCATCATACAGAATACAGGGTTGGAAAAGGCATTTTGGGATCTTCAGTCCAGTTTCCTGCTCAGAGGAGGAATCCAAATTAAAGCATCCCACCCAGGTTTTAGTTACCACTTGAATATATTCAATGAAATAGAGCCCACCAACTGGCTCTAATTACTGGGTAATTAATTTCTGTCAATCTGTTTTGTTAGGAAGTATTTTTTTCTAACATTCAATTAGAATTTGCCTTTCTACAACTGCTTGTTCTGTATTTTATACCTTGCAATGAGAAAACACAGGTCTTGACATCTTTCATTTCCTCCCTTACTTGTTTTTTAAGGTTAAACATTTCCCAGTTCTTTCATTCTCTTTATATGGCATCATTTCTGGTCCATTGATCCTGTTCCAATTTTTCTAATTTTTTTAAGTGTAATGTCCAGAACTGGACACTGTTTCAGGTAAGGTCTGATCACAATATAGTAGTAGTTCATGACTACTCTATGAACCACTTTAAATCATTATTTCCCATGATTTGGAAATTTCTGTTGACACATGTAAAATTGCATTGACTTCTTTGGAACTTCATCACATTGCTGACTCATAGGAAATCTTTTATAAGAGGAATTTGCTTAGAAGTTAACTAGTAACAGAAAAGGCAGTTACTCAGTTCTTATTTTGGTTCAACCTTCTTCAACAGCATTATTTGCCAGTAAGAAACTGAAGAATTCAGAGAATGATTGGGCTAAATATTAGTAGAAACATGATAAAAAAAGTATTTGGAAACTTTAAATCAGTATGAATAGGATACTGAAGGAACTAATGGTCTGGTCAAATGTTTCATGTATCTAAGAAATTGGAACTAGCAGGGTGACTGAAAAAGAACTTATCCTCCCCCTGTCTTCAAAAAGAAAAGGAAAATGCATCAAACTTCAGAAGTACTATTTATAGAAATAAGACTGGAGGGAAAAAGAAGACGTGAATGAGCTTAACATTTTAAACAGGATTTCTAAATCTAGACTTTGAAGTATGTTGTGAATGTATCTTAGAATTAACAGTACTATGTGTTGCTAAACTCCCTTGTAGTTGTCATACAAAATTTCCCATGCTGTATAATCTTTAAAAGTACTGAGGCTTAAAGCGTAGAAAAATTGCTCATTTCCCACTGTGTACCAGAGGTTATCAGCTAACTACAGGCATGGAGGGTTGCAAGAGCAGGCCTATCTTGAAAACAGAAGCTTGATTTTCTTACATCCAGCATATAAAAAACTCACTTATCCATGAGCCATGGTGGCACAGTGGTTAGAATGCAGTACTGCAGGCTACTGCTGCTGGCTGCTGGCAGTTCCAAGTCTCACTGACTCAAGATTGACTCAGTCTTCCTTCTGAGGTCAGTAAAATGAGAACCCAGATTGGGGCAATATGCTGACTATAAATCAGTTAGGGCTGTAAAGCACTGTAAAGTGATACACTATATGCCTAAGTGCTATTGCTGTCCAGCACCCTGCTATATCCAATTAAATAATCAGAAAATGGTGGGAAATCTGGGCGTCCACAAATCTTTAAAATGCTGAGCTTGAGAAACACTGGTATGGTGTAATATGTGAATGGCAGCTTTATGTTATATGTGTTACAGCATCTTAACTGGTAGAATAGAGGCTACAATATTTTGAAACAGTGACATTAAGGAAAACGCATACAATTTTAAATTAAAATATTGATTACTCGGTACCTAAAAAGTTAAAGAAAACCTACCAGCCTATCAGAATTGTAAGTCTTAGTAGGCAAACCCATATCAGGCGACATTTGAAAGACTCCTTATGAATCCAAAACACTTTCCTGTTATAAATGGGAAGTCTCCCCTGTTCAGTCACAGTCTGATCACTCCAGATTTTAATAGGGGAGAACCTTCTGCAAGTGTGGAGTTTTTTTCCTCTTTTTCCTTTCGAGCGAAGGCAGATTGGGCTTTTTGGAAAATTCACGTCGCTTTAATTGGCTGCTTTTTCCTTTTCCTGGTGTTTTTCCAAAACCAAGTTGTCCCAAAAATGCTTTTTCAAGAGGCAACTGGACTTTGTTTTTTTTCTTTGAAGACGTGCAAGGAATATAAATTCTTCCATTCACACCATCCAGTCAGAGCTGAAGAAGCTTCTTGGAATGAGAAGCGAAACGTCTTCAAAGAAAAAAAAATCAAAGTCCAATCCAATTGCCTCTTGAAAAAGCACCTTTGGGGCAACCACGACCTGGATGACTGAGAATCTCCATAGACACTTCCAAGATCAGGGATTCTGGATTGCAAATCCGGATGAGCACCAGATACAGGCGCACAGAGGCAGATACGGGCGCATGAAGTTTGAAACCGGAACGAAACGTTTTCCGGATTTCTATGCGGACTCAGGAATTGGTGGGACCAACCCCAGGCTTAGCGGAACAGGAAGTGACGGAAAAGGCGTTTTGTGCTGGTTGGGGGAACGAATTGACCAGGATTGTTTACTACAACGGAGTGGCCGGCATGAGTTCTCTGCGGGAAGAAGATGATCCTTATGTGGTCGAGGAGCCGAGCGACGAAGATCCAGCGGAGAGCAGGTCTTTTGGGTTTGGGAAGGCAGCCGGCAATATCTTTTCGTTTTCTTACGTCTTTGTGGGGTTGGGATGTTTCGCGATTGTCAGCCAAAGGCGAAACTACTCCCTTTTAATTAGTTATTGTCGAGAGATATTAGTTACTTTTCTGAGATCAGGTGAAAGAGCTGTGTGTTGCAATCTGCCGCTTTCTATATTTTGCATTAAAAAAACAAAAAACTTTGAGATCTTCACGTTTTCCTTTCCGCCGTTATATCTTAAAGGGCTTTGTAAATTTCGATTTTGAGAATCGTTCTTGCTTTGTTTTTAACCAAGAAATTAACAAGCTGTTCCTAACCAGTTTTGTACAGTGGTTTGCAATGTGTTTTGAGTATTACCCATACTAGAAAACCTGTGCTCCTTTCGGTCATTGTTTCAGAAACATTTCTTTTACCTGAATAGAGAAACAGAATGACCAGGGTGGGAAATAAAGCAGTGGGAGCAGGAGCAACTTTAGACTTCCTGCACCTTGGCAGGGAGCCTTTTAAATCTTCCTCCCTCTTTCCCTTCTTACCTCTTCCCAGCAGGCAGGTAAATTGCTGAGGCTGGGTGGGAGAGGGATGGGAGACTATCTGGAAAACTGCCATGGAACATTGAAAATGAAGATCATGCCAGAGAGGCATCCAGTAGCACTGAAGCAGGAATATCGTTCCCAATTTTCATGACTTCATACATAATCAGTCCTGGATTTTGAACACATTCTGAGAGTTATCCCATTTGAGATACCTTGGTTTAAAATTGTTGCTGTATTATGCACAGTTTTGCCCAGTTAAAGTTCATGACAATGAGAGCTTTAGTGATATATAGATTGAAATATAATGCCGTTAAGAAAGGACGGACATAAATTTACTTAAGAGTTGCTTTTCATAAATGTTCTTTAAATGATTCTCTCTCTGAGGTGAAGTGAACCTTTAAACTCACATTTTCTCTTGCTAGCTGATGCTTCTAGCCAGCTGCTAATTAAAAAAATTACTTAGAAATATCTTCTTTAAGTAATGTTAAACAAAGACTACCTGTGTGATATTCATCTTGAAATAATGATCTCTAATATCTCGTCATGTACACCACTATAGTTCTGAAGATGAAGTGGATGTGCTTTTATATGGTACCCCAGAGCAGAAGCGTAAACTGATACGGGAGTGTCTCACAGGAGAAAGTGAATCTTCTAGTGATGATGAATTCCAAAAGGAAATGGAAGCTGAACTTAGCTCCACCATGAAAAATATGGAAGGCCAGTGGAAGTCACAACTTCCAGGTAAACATTTTTCCAAAATTTAAAAATATGAATTAGCTTTCCAGGTCTTTTTAACCCTGATTAGTTTTGAGAGATCAGCTCATTTCAACTAATTTCACATATTTTCTGTAACCATGAGGGGATACTCAACACTAAATATTGAGGAATATGAAGAGACTGGATAATGGAAATGTAATCCTGAGCCCTGTTGTGCTACAAAAATAACAACCAAAATAAATCAAAGTGCTCATTTTTTTTTAATTCTGTGCAATTACAAAATGTGAACAGGGCAACAGGACTCAAGATTATATTTCCATATCTGTCTCTTCACATTTTCCATCAATAAATCTAGAGAATGTTAATAAAGTTGCTAATATCCATTTCTATTTTACAAATATTTTTAATAATACAGCTACATTTAAAATTTTAAACAACAGAAATCCCATTCAGGCAGCTATACTTTGGAGATTGAAAAATAATTTGCTGTGTCGGATATTTTTGTGTCAAGCACTGGAAGCATTTGAGGCAAATTCGTGCCTACTTAAGATTTTAAGTCCAGAAGATACAAGGTTTTTCATACTCACTGAGAAATCAGTTTAATTTGTGCAATTACAGAATCATTGTAATGAGAGGCCAGGATATTGACATTTATTTAAATAGTTTCTCTTTTGTATAATTAACTGACAATGCAATCCTATTCTGGGATTTACTTCTGAGTGTATTTTGTATAGGATTGCATTATAGGTAGTTTGAACAAGCATATTCTTCCAACAAAATCACTCACAGCATTGTTGGCAGGCTGATCATCTCTGGGGGGGGGGGGTNNNGTGTTCGTGGGGGGGGGGGGGGTTTGAGAGATGTTGGAATAAAGATTAATACATAGTTTGCTGAACTATTGCTTAAAAAGGAACTATTATTAATGAACATCTGGGAATGGCTACCTGACTGCATGGGTTTAAAGGAGAATTAGAACAATTTATGAAGAATAAGACCATCTATATTTGTAGTGGTACACTGATTATATGTTACCCCCTGGATTAGAAATTGGTATCAGTTGCTGAGGCAGACAGGGTGTTTGGACTCATGTTCTGCTTGTAGGCTCCTGTAGGCATTTGGTTGATCACTGTGAAAGCAGAATGCTAATTGGGCTGAGTACAGTTGATCTTATATGTAAATAATGTAAAGAAACACAAAAGCAATTACAGTTGCATGGAATTTCAGTGTATAAATAGGAGGATATGTACATATTTGCATATGTAGAGTGATCTCATAATTGTATGTTTTTTGTGACTTAGGTGATGCGTCTGTTGCTGGGCAGTCTGAAACTGTCTCCACTTCTAAGTATTATGATGACATTTATTTTGATTCTGATTCAGATGATGAAGATGTAGCAGGTAAATAACCAATAATTTTATAGCCTGTCCAAAAACATAAACAGTAAAATTCCTTTGTCTTCCAAATACAGAATAAGCTCTCAAAATCTGACGTTCTAGTTATATTTTGTCTGCTAATTAAAAAAATTGAAATGAAATGAACACATATACATCTCCATGCAAATTTAGTATACAATTCTATGGATGCCACTTATATATTAATTAAATTTATACATTGCCCATCTCACTATCCAAAAGGAAAAGGTGAAAGCAGGTGATTTTTGTGTGTGTGAGTAGGGCTACTAATGTGTTTATTTTTCCTTAAGGATTATAGTATTATCTTTAGTCTATGAATTTGATCTGCACAGAAGTTGAATGTGTATTTCCCCCTTCCCCCTCCAATACACACTTACAAGCCATTGGAAAATGGCATTGCTTTTCAGCCTGTGAAAGTTGATTCTAGTTTTGTCTATTTTTGACAACAATGGTAAATTAATACTGTGAATATATAGTATTTATTTATTAAACACATTCATATGACTTCCCATCTTAACCAATATATTCTGGATGATGAAGATGAACATATTGTAAGCCACCTAAAGTCAGTTTGGATGGTGAGATGGGCGGTATATAAATGTGATAAATAAATAAAAACACAATGACCAGACATAAGCAAATTGAAAATCTAATTAAAGTCACTCTTAAACATTTCTCTGACAATACAAAACAAACCACACACGTACCAAACTCATAGCCACTTGAGATGCTACATTTGTAATTGTAACTTCCAAGTAGTCTTCAAGGACTACTTGAATGCCCTACCTAGAATGCAGAAAATGGTATATCAAATTAATCTGTGCAAAGGTCCTACAGGCCACAGCTGCCACCTATGAAGCAGGAATTGCAAGTTCAGAAGGACTCAGAGTGTGCATCAGCTTTGAACAGAGAGTGCAACTCCATTAAGAATCAGTGATGGAAAATCACCAGCTATGTGACCATAACCGCTTAGTCCCCCAACCACATCCAAAAAGCTTCAAGCAATGAGATACGACCTTAACATAACTTGTTCAGTCAGGTATTGAAATATATAGCTGAGTCTCATTAAAATATTGATGGTACCTGACCCTTCGATAAACGACTTTGTTCAACCATTGAATAGGATGGCAATAGCATCAAACCATATAGTACTCTACAATTGAGGGCTTTGGACTCTTCAAAATGAAGTCAGTTATGATATATTTTTAAAACACATAATTGATAAAATGCTCAATAATCATCAAAAGACAGGAAAGTTGTTTGAGATTCTTTTAAATTGCAGCTAAGAAACAATGTACTGTATATCAATACTATTATTCTGCTTTTTCAAGTTATCTAGGTTTATAAAAATATAATCTAAGGAAACTATTAGAATAGGAAGGAAGCTTATATCAGTTTTTACAAGGTTAATAATTGTTAATCATTTATTTAGATGTCAAGTCTGATCTTAAAACATATTTAAGGCTGTCTGAATCAGTATCCATTGATTAATCATTTTCTAGTCAGAAGGTAAGAAAATGTCATCCTAAATGGGAACAAGCATTCACAAGCTTACTGCTTGTGTTTGAGAAAATCTAGTGTCCATTTAATTATGCTAAACCATTATTTGTTTTAAAGGAGATAAACAGTCATTGTTCTAAATTGCTATATGTTGCTGTGCTTTGTGAAAACAGTGGCAAATTAATCTTGTTGTTTAGGCTGTGCTAATTTTAAAGAGGCATTTCCATTCTGTTGCACTTTACATATGTGACTATCACATATGGAGATATCAGACTGGCTAAAACCAAATTTAAACTATCACATTTAGGAGATACCTGTTCGGAATATTTTTCATAGATTCCCACCCAGGGGATGTTAATTCAACAGGGGCTTCGGTTTTTGAGTTACACATTTTCTGTCATGACTACAAATATAATCTGTCTCAAACATGACAGGTTCTGCAGAAACCAGAAAAAAAAGAAAACATCACCAACGACGAATTCCAACTAATGATGAATTATTTTATGATCCAGAAGAAGATGATAGAGATCAGGAATGGGTAGATATGATGAGAAGGAGGTAAGAAGAATGGTGAAACTTTACTCTGAAACTTTACTCTGTGACTAAAGCCAAAGCTAGCTTATATTAAGAACTCCGAGCTTTAAAGTTCTGCACTCAAGTAGATTATGCCTTTAAATTTAGACACCACCTAAAGTTTCCTGAATATGGTGGAATATAAATTGATACAATAAATAAATAAATCGCATTTTCGCCAGTTTATGCGGTCCACATATCATCTTATTGCCGTAACACTGCCTTCCTTTCTGAATCCCCAAGATTAATTATTGAGACTTCTAAGACTATATCATAGAATCTTTTATTCCTATCAGTATTTTATGTCACTGCAAATTTCATTACCTACCTTTTTTTTTCCTTAGCGTGAAGTCTTAATTTTACTTAAGGATGTTTAGATTTGCTTGTGTGCCACCAAGTCGTTTTAAACTCCTAGTGACCATATGGTTCAGTGGTTCCCAAAGTGGGCGGTACCACCCCCTGGGGGACGGTGGGATGACTTAGGGGGGCGATGAGGTAAGTGGGGTGGCAGAGGAATGCTGGAGGTGGGCCCCTCGCAGGGCGCAATTCTGCCTGGGTCTCTGTCGGCCGCCAGTCAGCTGAGCACTTCCGGTTCCGGCCCGACTCGCCCCATCATGTCCTGCGCCTGCACGTACCATATGCTGGCAGCCATGCTAAGCCTCGTGCGTGCTGCTCTGTTTTGCCTGGCTCTGCAAACTTTCCCTATTTTTTAAAATAAAAAAGCAGGTTTCTACTATCCCTCCCCCCCACTGCAACTGTAACTCTTTTCAAATCAGATGTGAACACACATGTTGTAAGTATTCTGATTTTCAGAGCAGAAAAAAGCCTTCCAGACTGAATGAACATTTGAAGAAGGCACATCCTGACAAGGCAGACAAGAACCTAACTTTTTTTCAATCACTTCGTGACAAATTTCAAAAGTGCCCAATATTGTCACACATGTTTTACAATGCTTCCCAGCAAAACACTGATGGTTTGCTTGCATCATACAACATTTCATTGCTGATTGCTAAGTCTGGAAAGCCACATACTATTGGTGAAGAACTCATCCTACCAGCCATTAGTGAGGTTCTGAGTACTGTTTTGTGTAAGTCACCATATGATATAAGTAAGACAATTCCTCTCAGCAACAATTCAGTGCAAAGGCGCATAGATGAAATGGCTGAGAATGTGGAAGATGTATTGTGCAGCATACTACGGACAACAGACTTTGCATTACAGCTGGATGAATCAACTTTGCCAGGCAATGAATCTTTGCTTCTTGCTTATGTGTGCTTTATTAAAGATGAAAGTTTGACTCAAGTTGCGAGGCAACTAAAAACAGATACTAAAGGGGAATCAATATTTCATGTTGTTGAGCAGTTTTTCAAAGACAAGGAAATTCCACTTACCAACATACTTGCTTGTGCAACTGATGGAGCATCATCAACGACTGGTCGCTACCATGGGTGTGTTGCTTACCTGAAAAAGCAGTGCCAGATGTCTTTACCATTCACTGTGTCATTCATCGCCAACATCTGGTTGCAAAAAACCTCAGTGATCTTGCACAAGTCATTACACACTGTCATTACAGCAGTGAACAAAATTAAAGTACATGCTCTCAATGACCAACTTTTCTGAGAGCTCTGTGTTGAGAATGATGAAGATTTTGTTCATTTGCTGCTTCATACAGAAGTTCGTTGGCTATCAAAAGGCAACTGTGTGAGACGCTTTTACAATCTTTTTGACACTGTTGTGGAGTTTTTTGAAGACAAGAATTCTTTACTCAGTGATGAACTCAGAGATCAGGCATGACATTGCTTATTTATCAGAACTGTTTGCAAAGTTCAATGAAGTGAATTTGCAGTTGCAAGGAAATGAAATCAATCTTATTAAGGCCAAATCTGTCATCTCTATGTTTATTTCAAAGTTAAGTCTATTGAAGCGCAATATAGGCCGTCACGAGCTATACCAATTTTCGAGCTTGTCTGAGCTAGAAGAGAAAGGTGGGATACAAGATGATGATCTGCAAGTTTTTTGTGACCATTTGGACATGTTTGAGCGATATCAGGATCTTCTTTTGATGGAAATTCCAGATTGGGTGATAAATCCATTTTCAGATATTGAGGAAGATGGGGTAGTGGAGGAACAAGTAATAGAGCTGCAAAATGACATTGAGCTGAAGCGAAAGTTTAAGAAATCATACCAAGAGTTTTGGTTACAGAAGGAAATTTCTGATCGCTATCCTGCACTATGGATAGTGGTTAAGAAGCTCCTTGTTGCATTTCCAACATCATATTTGGTGGAACGTGGCTTCAGTGTGGTCATCCAACTTCTCTCCAAGCAAAGAAATCGACTCCAGATTACTGAATGTGGTGATTTAAGACTCCTGCTAAGTGACTTAAAACCAGACATTGGGAAACTGGTATCACTTCATCAAGCCCATCCATCACATTAAGAATTTCCTGAACAGTGAAGTAGCTACTAAATTTTACTGAGTTTACTAAGTTAACTAGTTACTAAGGTTCTTGATAAATGACTATCAGACTTTGAAAACCTGGTATCACTGGATCATGTTCAACAATTTTGTTGAATTAACATGAACGAAAAAGATTTTTAAATTGGATTTTGAATAAATGTGCAATTGTTACAGTTTTGAATTTTATTGTTATTGTCTTCCTTAGTGGGTTGTGCAATCCGCTATTCTGAATAATGCTGTTTATAGGGGGTGGGGGGCACTGAGGATGAGTTTGT
>AZIM01005950.1:64811-77710 GCA_000516915.1 Ophiophagus hannah | reverse complement strand
AGCCATGCCTACCCCAGTCACATGACCAACAAGACATGCCCAGCCAGTCACATGACCACAAAACCATGCCCAGTCAGCAAGCCTCACTCACCCAGTCACATGACCACCAAGCCACACCCACAAATTAGACTACGCCCACAGAACCGGTTGTTAAGAAATTTGAATCCCACCCCTGTATATAATCCTTAATATTGGTATTGCTTTATCTTCCTTTTGAACTGAAAAGTTTAATTTTAAAAATGTGATGAAAATAATTAAGAATTGTCAGGCTAATACAAATTATAGTTGCTTTAATTCTGCAAACAGGTTGTCTTTTATTAGCCCCTATTGTATCTAGAACTTCCAATTCAGACATAATTTCATCCTTAAAATAAATGGCATAGCCAATTAGTTTAAGCAGATCAGTGAATATTGGGGATTGGGAGATATTTAGTTTTAAATATTTCATCAGATATAAAAGGTTTAGAACTTCATTTGTGGTAATGCTACTTAACAGTATCATTACAGTGGACATGTGATCCAAACAGAGATAATTCCTAACCTGTTTACAACCAATGCTTTCCCTCTGCATCTTACTTTCCTTTATACTTTCTCATAAAACCTCTCTTCACTCCATAATTTAATTATACAAAGTCATAAGTCACCATCAAGGGGAAATGCTTTGCACTTTCACTTATTCAATTCAGTGTACATTAAAAAGTGAGGCAATTTAGTATAGTAGTTAACTCATCAGGGTAGAAACTGGGAGACTACAAGTTCTAGTCCTTCCTTAGTCACAAAGCCAGGTGGGTGACCTTGGGCAGTCATTTTTTCTTAGCCCTAGGAAATTCAAAACATGGCCAAGAAGATTGCCAGGACTTGCCCAAGCAGTATCCAAGAATCAGACATGTCTGAATAGAAGAAAAAAGAATACATTGAGAAGTGCAGCTAGATCACTTTTGATTCCTGATTAAATGGTTAATTTGATTAACCTGATTAAAAGCACCATTTTGCTGTAGGAAAATGCAGTAACAGGGGAAAAAACAAAACAATAATACAATGATTATCCAAATAATGCTTATTAGCAAAATGAAATTAATAATGTACAGTGTAAAGGTACAAAAATTAAATGGGCATATGCTGTAATATAGTCACTATAATTACAAAACTTCTGCTCTAATTTAACCAGCATGTCTTTGAACCCAGAAAATGACACTGGAGCTGTTCTTTACTAACAACGCCATTCGTCACTCTCTGGATGATCAGTTTGGTATCTTTTGGGCTGCAGGGCCATGGACTTTGGATTCAATGTTCAGCTCTAGCTATACCATTGAATTCATTTACCTTGGAGATGATTGAATGGAACACCTCTAGAATGAGAAGCTTGAAGGAGATGGATAGCTGGATGGAAAATAAAGCAGTTCAGACCTTATTGTTTCCAATCTACGTTTGATAGACTAAAACCATACAATTCCTACACAAGGACATAGAAAATATAGGCAACAAATGAAAGTCTATTTGTTACACAACAGCTGTACACAACAGCAGTGGGGTTCTCAAAAATATTGCTTCGATGAAAGGTGAGCAGATTCATTAACCTCATATGTATTCTGCTTTGAAAGCATGCAAGGCTATTCAGTTTATATGACTTATTTATCGATTTATAACTCACTAAATCCATCATGGTCACCTGACAGTTTACAATAATAAAAGCAATAAGATTAAAATATCTAAATCAGAAATATATGCAAAACAGGTTAATGGAATCTTCAACCCCGAAATGCTTCAAACCAATGTAGTACTTGTTTGTTCATACAACTGATATAGTTTATTTCCTGTTTCATCAGCCCAAACCCATATGCCTTCATCTGAAAACTCCCCTTATTTAAAGTTACCTTCACACCCATCGTTCCTGGAGATGTCAGCTGTACATCAAATTTAAAGTACAAAAATCTGGAACTCATTCAGAAACCAAGTTATACAATATGAAGCACAGTTTAAAAAGAAATAAACCCTTTACAAATATTGTATATTAGGTTTCAACATTTGTGCAAATGTTATACTACAACATTGTTTGTTCTACATTATACCATGATTATGTCAGAATGAAAGCTAATATATCACTGGGATTTTAGCAGTCCTTTTTCTAATGGTCATGGACAAGATTAGTGTGGGTTTTTTTAGTCTTGGTAATCTGAAGATGTATGGACTTGAATTTCCAGCATGCTGTTGGGAATTCTGGAAGTTGAAGTCTATACATCTTCATGAGGCCAGGGTTGAGAAACATTGCACTAAATCAGGAGTGTCAAACTCACGTCATCATGGTGGCATCACATGACATATCAGACTTTTTTCCCCTTCGCTAAACCAGGTCTGGGCATGGCCAGCACGTGACTCATCAGCCTGTAGGCCAGGAGTTTGACAACCCTGCACTAAATCATTAAGTATGAGAATATATGGATTGGAAAATTATTTATGCCAATCCTCTATGTGTGCTATCATAGCATGATATAGCTTTGAAGGAATAGCAGTTAGCTTCCCAAATTTCCATTCTTTTTTAGAAATTATCCTCAAATAAATTCAAAGAAATTCTTAAAGGTTGACTGTGAAGTATTTGCCCTTTCTTTCACTGAAAGAAAATAGTCTATGGCCTCACATTATTGGAACATGTGTCTATTATATGTAATTAGAGCACTGTTTCTCAACCTTAGTGACTTTAAATATGTGGACTTCAACAACCAGAATTCTCCAGCCAGCAGGCTGAGAGTTGAAGTCCACACTTCTTACAGTTGCCAAGGTTGAAAAATCCTGAATTAGAGGATATTGAGAAAAAAAAAGTTTTCACTGAGCTTTTCTTGGCACAGGTGCTATTTTCACTACTAACTGGAGTTCTACCCTTGAGAAATTGTTGGATAATTTCTTCTCAACTTTTAGAAATTTGAAGAAACATATATTCCACAAATTTCCAAAAGAGTTTTGATTCCTTTCTTACATCACCTGTGGTTCTCCACCAGAGATAGTTTTTTTTAAAGATAATCAAATAAATGTCTTCTGACTCATTATGAAAACACCCTTTGTATTATTATTTGTTTGTGGACCACATTTCACTTATTACAAAAATAATAACTTGGTACAGTTTTAATATTTAATGTCTTTTTGCTACTACACAGTATGGCTTAAACTTGAAGTTTCTTAACACATTTTTTTCAGGCATGAACTATCACTTGCAAGCAGAGATGTTTAAAATATTAATATTGCCTGAACTGGAGAAACAGGCAACAGCTCAGGCAGGGGTGATGAAAAGAAAGATGGCAAAAATCACAAACAGCAAGGAACCAAATGGCACCCATATTTTATCATCTTGCCCATTCTTTGTCTATGAGACAAAATAAGCTATTTTATTACTTCAAAGAGGACCAAGATGAATACAGCCATTATGAAAGCTGAGCCAACCATGGCATCTGCTCTTTCTCATTGAATCAGCTACATTATTTCTAGATTATGTATACAAATGATAGCTCTCTTTCGAGGATGAAGCAAAATGATGCTCAATTCTATATAAAAATTATTTTTCCAAGACCTAGGACAGGATCTGTTTTCAAGAGACAAGAACAATTGCAGCTGCAAGTAGAAATGTGCAAATACTAAATATTCTGATTCATGCTGGTGCTTACTTTTGTATCCAACATTTTGCAATGCAATTTATGTAGGGATGAAAAAAAGCATTCTTCTTTAGGATGATATTTATGTTTCCTTTCTTTACCTTTAATGAGCCAGCCTGCCAAGGGATCAATTCCCGATAGTTTTTTTCTTTTTCAAACTTTTAAAGAACCCAACACATCAATGAGTAGGATTGAGATGTTGTAAAGAATTATGTTTCCATTCCATCACCTTCCCTTTATATATTACATTAGAGGTAAGGATGCAGTACTTGAAAATATGTGTGTAATCTACCTTAATTTATATAATCATCAGTAAAATGAAGATTATTAAGATTTTGAGCCATAGAGAATGTTAAAATGCCAATGCTCCAGCAATGCAATAAGGAAAAGGATAACAAAAGATCTTAGGAAGAGAGACTTATATTATAATGTTTATGTGTAGCACTGGAAAAATGCCCCAAACAAGACAAAAAAGATGTATTTAGCTCTAAATCCCTCAAGTATTCCCATGTATTATGACCTCACGTTTTACAGCTCCTCTCATTTTAGTAGCCAATCTTGCTCAATAGTCATTCATGCAAGATTAAATCAGGGAATGGCCAAAGAGGAGTTATTCTTTGTTGTTGTTTCAAGGAATGAAACAACATTTTCTGTTTTCTCCAGAAATTTTTGACATTTAATATTTTAAGAAGACTCAGTGTGGGAGGCTTGATCTTTAGGTTTTCAAACTATTAATTGGTTACATACAGCTGTTTGAAAATATGTCTAGAGATATACTTTAATTATGGTTTTCCATTTTTTTGTTTCATTTATTGCATCTTATTTCCTATCCGATTCTCCCATGGAACTTTTCAAAACCTTGTTGTCCTCACATTTTTAAAGATACCAAAATGTGGCTCTTATTGGCTCAGGCTTCAAGTAGACACATATTTAAGTGTCATGCAAATGAGTGCTATGAACATACAAATGAATGCTTATGCTGTGGGTGGAATATTCTTGATATATAAATATGAGTGAAGCTATTGCTCCGCTGATTTTGGGTAGGATGATGTAGTTTAAGCTACACAATCCATCATAAGTTCTTTCAATATACAAAATAATTCAAAAAATTTTTTCCAAAAGGGCAATATACAATTCTCACATCTTCTCTGACAATTGTATGCAAAATTTTAGATACAACCCTCCCCCCCTGCTTGTGAGACTGTTTCAATAAATCCCTAAGTGAATAGAAATTGTCACAACTACATCATGATACAAAGTTAAACAAGAATATACCCAAAGTTCAACAAGACTGTAACGTCATGTATCTTCTAGGAACATATGATTCTATTAATAACTAACCTGCAAAAGTGATGGAAACTTGGAAAGGATTATGAAATATTTTTTCTCTTCTATGGCATCACTCCTCTTTATTGTATTTTATTCAGTGTGGGATGTAAATTCCAAAAAAAAAAATCTACATTTCTGCCTGGAATTGAGTTCTTCAGTTACATTTACCCTGTTCCATTTTTGGAACACCTGCTGAAGAAATGGAAGAGTGCAAATCCTATGGTGTAGTGATATGCCCAACTACTGAACAGCCAAGAGTAAACGACTTGTCAAAAACAAGTTCTTAGAGGGAACAGCTGCCTCTGGCAATACTTGAATGGCACAGAGAAGCTGTCAACTTCGAACCAGCAGAAGGCTTGAAGTTTTCTGGATAAACATTAAATAAAAAGGAACCTCTGTTGTTGCTAGAAAATGCATTATTTATTTATTTTTAGTTTACCAGCAAAACAACTCAAAGCAACGCTGCCAGGGTCCACTGGCACTTACAAGAATTTTTATGCTTGAACATACCCACAGAGCAAAGTTTTATTCATAATAAGCTGTCACCTGTAAGACAAAGATGCACATCCAAACGGCAGCTTTCAATGTTTCACCACAGCATACAATAGAGATTTCAAATAATAGCCTCCAGATAGTAAGTGACTTTTCCCTGTAAATTCTTATAGTCAGTACAAGAAAAAGCCATCCAGAGTCACTTTGGATAGTGAGATGGATGGCACATAAATTTAATTAATAAATAAATAAATACATAAAATAAGATGTTGGTATATAAGTTAACCACACATATTCTGCAGGAGTATATGGTCTTTGTATCAAAGTATCCCATCTTGCCTAAACCCATTAAATATACAGACATGTATCAACTTCTCACAGAAGAACTTGTCTGTCAACTTGGTCAGTGATAAGGAAGTGGGATATTTACAGTGAGGAATGCTGGTTCAACACAGGCTAATAATTTTTTTTTCTCCTTTTATAGCCTCTAATTCCATTTTGGCCACCATTGCCAAAAATTGAGAGAGATGTTTCTTAGATGCAGTAATTGTATAAAACCTGGGGCAAACTTTAAAATAAACATTTGCAATCTACAGCATAAAACCAAAGGAGGAGGGGAAAAAGGAACATGTTGACATCAATATATAATGTACACTGTGTGACATGATTCCTAGCCTTCATGGTGGATATGTCTGTCAAAACCTATTTCTTCCTCCTAATTAATGAATGTAACTGTTAATCATGAATTGTCCATTCATTAGCTCAGATATTGGCAGATTTTGATCCAAAATCCACATATAACCCACAGACTCCTTTTTTTTGCAATACCTAAAGCCTTTTCCTGTGGCAATTATTGGGCATGATCAAGTGCTTACAATCTGTTTTTTAGTGATTATGCTCCACGTCGAGGCAGCTTCTCAAGAGTATTCTTATTACAATTATTACACCAATAAATGAAGACACTCTAACCTTTAAGGAGACTTTGTGCACATTTTCTCAGCTTCCCAGCAATCAAAATTAAAAGGAAAAAAAGTGAGGTCCTACCTACAGCTCAGAAAGAAAAGAAACTATAACACTCTGCTGCACACCACACCTCCAACCATTCTGTTGAAAAGGAGCTAAATCTATAATCACAAGCCAGCAATTAAATGCTGATTTAGATTGGCTTTTGTGGGTTTTCATCCATCACACTCTCCCATCACAGTCTCTGAATAAGGCCAATACTTTCTAAGTAGCCATTGTTATCTGAAGCAGTTAATTCCACCAGCCTGGCAAACCCCCACTGAAATAAGTAAGTAAGAACAGTAGTGTTCTTTCATAGTAGCATAATTCTATTTATTTATAAAAAAATTATTAATGACATTGACAAGAGGAATGAATAACAGAGTGAGCTGAAGCACTCATGCAAGCCTGGCATTCAAATGATTATTATCTGACTTTAGATGCATTACCAAATTAAATGTGCAGAGGGGGGGAATCTAATTTAAATACCAACACACACACTTTGGCCTAATACTGAACATTATGCACTGACACCGACTAGTGTGACAAGCAAACTTCCTGGACTTAACTTGTAAAAATGTAGAGTGTGATGCTACATTGCAGAACTGCTTGTTAAAGGGATACTATATAGAGAAGTAATAGTTGTTTGATATGACATGGGTGGCAAATAAATTTCATAATAAAAAATAGCTGCTGTTTTTATATATCTTGTCCTTCCTCACCTTTATGAAATGATGGCATCTGAAGATTTGATCCTCACTTTTAGGAAGTATGGGAACTAATATTAATAAAGAGGTTGGCAGGTGGCACATGAAGAAACCTCTTTACTGTGAAGTCATTGGCTAGTTCAAGAAGTGCTCTCTGCCTGCTGTGCACTGTTCATTTCCAAAAATAACTTTGTCCCTTTTATTCCATTTTTAAGTCAGTAGGAAAAGATACATATATGCAGAAAACAGAAAGGTCAAAAGCAGAAGTTTAGTCTGGGGGGTGTGTGAGTGTGTGTATCTGTGTGTGTATGTTTGTTTGTTTTATTTGTTTATTTATTGTCCTCTTTTTTGTGCCTTCAAGGCAGTGCTGACTCCTGGTGATTGCCTGGACAAGTCTCTGCAGTTTCCATGACAAGATTTGCAGAAGTAGTTTGCCATTGGCTGGCTCTTCCTAAAGGTGAGAAAGAATGAATGGTCCCAGGTTACTCAAACTGTTTTGTCCCAAAAGTGAGACTGGAATTCACAGTCTTTCAGATTCTAGCCTCCTGTCTTGACCACTGTACTAAATTGGGTCTCTAGTCTGGTAGTAAAGCTAGGAAATAGATAAAAAGGGAGAGCTTATTTTAGAAAGGTAGCATAAGGAGATTAGGAGAGTAAGAGATAAAGCTTTCAAAAGGGGGTGAGGAAAGCTACTCATAAGGAAACAAGCATTAAAGAAAAAATGCACAAGGCTTTTCAGAAAATGTACAAGGCTGGAATTGCACTCTCTCTAACAGCTTAGGTGCGGCGTAAGATTCAGGAAAGTGGTTGATGCTCTCAGCTAACACATGGGAAGAGAGAGTCTGGTAAATTATACCTATGAAGAAATCATTCTGTGAAATAGGCTGAGGGGAAGACTGAGGCATCAGCAGCTAAGAAGAGAGTGCTAGGCAGAGCAGAGCAGAGGTCCAAACCAGAAAGATGGATCCAGCAACCAGAAAACTGACAAGATGAGTTTTTGTAGGCTCATTTTGTAGTTGTTGTGAGAACTTTGCCATAGAATGGGAGGAAGAATAGTTTTGATTAAATATGTACTATGCCTTTCAGATGTACTGCATCTTTAAGGAAACTGCTCCATCTATTTTAATGGGTGTGACAGAGATGAACTGGGAACTCTAAGCAAGCCTCCTTCAGGATACACAGAGATTCACCACCGCAATAGCTTGTTCTTTTTGTTTAAAAAAGCATTCTTGTACTTGTGTCTTTATATTGTATGATGATTGCTTTTCTACTGCCAGTACTAGTTATTCTTGTCTATCCAAATTTGCAGGATGGATCTTTTATTATTGGATGCTGCAAAATAGAGGGAGATTACTTAGAGCTTCTAGTGCTCCTACAGCACTTTCTCCAGTCCATACCAGTGGAAGATGTGACCGCTGGTTTGTTGCAAGTGAATTGGGATAGAAGCTGGAGGGGATCCTGCCTGGGGAACACAGGACCAGCTTCTGTATTATAGCCAGGACTATGTATAATAAAGATTTAAATTTAATGAACCAGCACTATTCATTCTGAGAAAAAAATATAGGTTTTAGCAGGTATTGCTAAGTCAGGCCCCTGAAGGAAGAGGATTGTTGTTTGCCTTCTTTCTAGTACAACAATAACAAAAAGAAGGACAGCAAATTCCACAGCATGGCCACAGAGGTTATGGAGAAAAAGGCTTAAATGGAAATTAGCAAAGGCCCAAGCCACTGCTCATTCCCCTTCCATGCTCAGTACAGACTAGCATAATGTCCTATGCAATATCTGTTTTCTTAGGAATCTGATAACTCTTTTTTAAACCACACTAAAACTAAAATCCGGGGGGGGGGGAGGAGAAATCAGTATGTTGAAAACTCTCATAAGAAATCCAAGTAACATATGTCTTTCAGGCAATTCCATGAAACAGTTGTTTTTATTTGTGTGAGAGCAATATGGAAATAAACTTCATTTAAATGTATAATTATAAATGATAATAATAATGTTATTTTTTAAAAACCTAGTAATTCTCAGAAACCATCACTACAAATTTTTACTTGTATCCTCAATTCATGTATTGGAGTTTAAATATTAACAGAGAAGCATACTAAAGAATCAAAGGACTTTTTTAAAAAAAAGAATCCATTTAGATTTTTAGTTTTACAACTGTTGAGGCACAGTGGGGCATGCAGATCCATACCAGCATTTCTTTGATGTGTGTTGTAAAACAGAGGAGACGATTTTGCACTATGGTGCCTGCTGTACAAACACAATATTTTCCACTGCATGACATTGTGTTCAGTATGGGATGGAAAAGCTAGAGTTGCTTTTTTTTTCAGCATCTCAATTTATTTTTCATGCAGTAAAGGCAATGGACGGAATCAAATTCTGGGCATGTATTTTAAAAACTTCTTTCTTGTTCTGAATATAGAGATGGAGTTCAGTAGCCAATTTTGTTTTGGTTCAATGTATTATCTCTCCATTATATACCAACGTGAATAGGAAAAAAGAAATCACCTTTATCTGAATTCTTAATTAAGAGTGCTATTGGATTAGTAAGTGTTAGCATTGAACATCTGGCACAATTCAGAAAGAACATCTAATCTGAACACTGATGATGCTACTGAAGAGATAGAATTAGAATATTCAACCCTTAGAGTATTCCAATAGTTTAACCATTACAGGTATATTACAACTTAGTGTGACTTAACACACTATTATACCTGCTTCCCTTGGAGGAAAAGCAGACATTGAAGAACACCATCGTCATTCAATGTTCGGCTGTAAAAATTCCAAGACAATTGCCAGAAAGAAGAGTAACTTAGAAACCACACAAAGTCTGCAGGCTGAAAATCACCAAATCCTAAGATACTATTTCACCTTGTGACTATTATTGTGTTGTTTTCAAGGGGAAAACAAGATCCTTGAGTTTTCCAGACCAATTTATGTGGATAATGATTTTCATCTAGTAGGTAATGGAGCATGTGTACAAGCAATGGACCATATAGCAAGTACAGAGTCAAAATCTATCACATAGCAATACAGATATAAATACCTTCTCAACAAAATAATAAATTATACTGTTTAAGAATTACTTGTAAAATATTAGTTGTGAAGCATTGTTAAGGACAAATACACAAAGGTTCTCCTTGCTATTTTTACTGACATAACAATTTTGCAATCCAGTATGCACATTATATTTAAGTCAGTGTAGATAAAGATTAAAAGGCTGCAAAGCTGCAAAGCCTAAAAGTGGAAAGAGTTGTCTGGCAGAACCTGAGTGATTATTCCTTGCTCTACTGATATTCTGAAATATCTTCTTATCTTCCTTGGAATAAATTAGAAAAAAAATACTGCTCCATTAAAAATGTAGGTACACTTCTTTATTCGGCAGTAATTTAAGAAAACACTTCCCAGAAAACAGAAGGCCTGCAACTTTCCCCCACTCATAAATAAAAGGAGGAGGGGGGAGGGGGAGGAGGAGGAGGAGCAGAAAGAGGAAGAGGAGGAAAAGGGAAGGAGGGAACAGAGGGAGGGAGGGACAGATGGACGGATAGACAGAGGGAAGAAGTTTTATCTTAGATTTTTTTTTAGTTAAAAAATAAAACTGAAAAGGAAAAGAGAATGCATCATGGTTTTGTTTTACTGGAGCCACGATACTTTGAGAAAAAAATGGTAACAACCAGCAATTGATTCTTATTTGTTATGAATAACATCCTTCAATTTACCTCTGTTATTGCTTTTGTTTGTTTTATTTTTCATGCAAACACTATCAGCTTCCCCTCAAGAAGGGGATGTAGACCATTAACTTATTCTATGGATGTATTCAATGAAAGCAAGCCACATTACAAAACAAAATAAAGGCAGAACTCAAGTTACAATGGCATTTGGAACCAGAATTTCCATGGCTAAATAATGCAATCATAAAGCATGATGTCATGTGTCTGAATCACTGAGTAACAGCAATCTCTGCAGTCCCATTGCTTTCATTACGCAAGGATTGAAGGCCATCAAATGAGCACTTCTTCACAATTTCCTGCCATCTTCCAACAACCAAAGTCAGTGGGAAGCTGGCAAATAGTTGCAAGTGCCAGGCTGGGAGGCAGGTAAGTGGCTTCTTGAGTGAAAGTGTGGTAGAAGCATAAGTACAGCACACCAGGACTTGAAGTGGCTGCTGCTGGGCGGGACAGTGTCACAGGAGTGTTTGACTGGGTAGGGTAGGTGGGACGCAAACATGGCAGTGCTCAGGAAGGATGCATGAGGGTGTGTGGGTAGCTGCTTGGCTTGATCACAGAGGAGCTTGGGAAGGATGCATGGATGAGGGAGAGTTACCTGAGCAACTTGAAACTTTCTCTGCCGCTTCCCCATTGACTTGCTTGTGGGAAGACAGCATAGAAGGTAGCAAATCACAATCACATGACTGTGGGATATTGCAACCCTCCAAAATTCAAGCCAGTTGCCAAATGCCCAGGTCATGATTACATGCCTATGAGGAATATTTTCTATAACAAGCATATGAATTCCATGTCATATTAAAAAAAAGAATGAAAAAGCTTTACATTTGTTATGTTTTTACCTTTTAAAGAAAATAGCATGCAGCCTGATCCAGTTTCTGGCAGGAATTCTTTTGTCCATGTTTGACTAAAAACAATTTTGTGCAGTAAGCATTAGGACCAAATTCAAATACATATTTAATCCACTCAGATATGCTCATCGTTAAAAGCAGCTTGATTTTCACTGGGTATTTTTATCAGGTTTTGCACTGTTCTGAATAATCATTGTCTTTCATTTTCACACCAGACACATTCTGTGAGATTTTTTTTTTCATCAAAGCAGTACAACTTTCATCTCTTGCTCAAACATATTTTCTGAGGCATGTAGTCAGCAGATGTCATGCCCCATTTTGACCATTTCTAAAAAATTAAAGTGATGAGTAATCAGAGCCAGTTGCTTTGTCTACCCATAGGTGGTAGGAGATGAGGGACGGAAAATTGGGGGTGACATGAAAACTTTGGAGGATTGAGAGTAGAGATTTCAGAGAGAATTGTCCTGGAAGGGTGTTCTGCCTTGTATTCACATTTAAACATTTCTTATGGTTTCTCTGTGAATTGATTGTTTGCATATTTGTTATAAATATGCTGTTTTCATGTGCATTTGGATTTTGTAAACACATATATGTATAGCATCTATGCATTTTACATGACTTTTCCCCTCATAAGGCAATACAGTAGAGAGTCAATTTGATGAAGTGGTTAATGCGCTAGGAGCATTAGGAGAAACTAGGAGACCATGAGTTCACATCAGATACAAAGTCAGTAGAGTGACCTTGGGCCAGTCTCCTCTCTCACCTCTAATAAGGACGCAATGGAAACCCATTTCGGAAACACTGATAGAAGATAATATTTGTAGCTCAGGTTTGAACTGCAGGAACTAGTGCTCCATAAGCTTGGTTGTTTTCATTACCAAACTGGGTATCATCATAAACACTAGTAAAGCAACAAAACAACCAAATGCAGCGATCACTGAGTCTGAGACCACATTTCTGAAATCTTGCCAACAAATCTGTGGGGATTTGTTAAGGCAGTCAATAGGAGTCAGCACTGGTTTAAAGGCACATAAAGGCAAAAAAGGCACACACATACACAGGAATATATATTATTTTATTTATTTTATTTTATTTGGACNTGTATGCTGCCCCCTCTCCCAAGGGACTCGGGGCGGCTCACAACTAAAA
>AZIM01005950.1:36486-56449 GCA_000516915.1 Ophiophagus hannah | reverse complement strand
GAAATGCCATAGGAGT
The DNA here is from genome assembly GCA_000516915.1 of Ophiophagus hannah. Lineage (NCBI taxonomy): Eukaryota > Metazoa > Chordata > Lepidosauria > Squamata > Elapidae > Ophiophagus > Ophiophagus hannah. The sequence continues at coordinate 56,433 of AZIM01005950.1, read as the reverse complement.
TTAGTTTTAACAGTAGTTTGTCATGTACCACTGAATCAAAGGCTTTGCAGAAGTCTATGTAAATTGCATTTATTGCTTTACCCTGGTTGAGTAGAGTAGTACATATGTTTTTGCTGCCTAGGAGTTGTAGGTTGCAGGACAATTTTTTCCTGAAACCAAATTGTTTAGATCCTTGGAAAATTAAGGGTTCTTGCTGTATAGACAGTGTTCTCTGTATCAACTATGGTAGTAGCCAGCATTTGGGGGGCTTTTAGTGCAAGTACAGGGATTTGTGGTTTATCAGCTAAGCACTCTTTGGAAAATAATGACATGACTATCTGGCTATGTTGGCATTCCATAAGGCCTTGAAAACTTAGTTATGTGCCTGAGCCTAGAAACCTGGGTATGTGACAATTTCTCCTGACTAGATTTATAGTTGTTTCAAGGTACTTGCCTACTGTTTGTTTTATTCTTGATATTATCTGTTTTATCTATTTTATTATATCTTGTCTAGAGACACTTATGTAAGATGGGCGCTATATAAGATAAGTGAGTGAATGCATGAGTGAGTGAGTGAGTTAGTGGATGGATGGATAGATGGATGAATTGGTTTCAGCCATGTCCAAAAAGCTATAAAAGTTAAGAAATCTTCCAATGAGAATGGAAAGTTTGCCCTAATGAAGAGAATTAAAAGAAGTATATACTCTGAAAGAAAATGTCCAAAGGAACAATAAGGAATTCAGAATAAGAATATCAAGAATCTATGAAGATAGAAAATTTGGGAAATCAGAGAAAACAATAAGATAAGAAGTTATTGTTATTGGCAAAGATGTAAAAACTGTGCTTCATACTAATACAAAGATTGCAGAAAAATGAATTGATGTCTCCTATAGAATGTAGAGAACAGAAGACTTGAACCTTTGACTTTCTCAATCAGGAAATCAGAACAACTAAAGTAGACTGACAAAACAAGAGAAGATAATTTAGGACTGCTTGAAAGACTACCCACTAGCAAATTCTACACAAAATACATAATTTGTCCCAAAAGTAGGCTAAGTGTTAAAGTAACAGAACAGAAGAAATATCACCAATTGCAAAAAAAAGAAATTCTAAGCAGACCTTAGAAATTATAAACTGATCGTCTTAATATTGGTTCTGGGCCAAATTAAAAAATGTTAATCAAAGAAAACAATAGAGAAGCAAGTCTTGCATACACAGATCAGTATCAATTCTGTTAAAAAACTTTGAGTAATTGAACTGTTAAGAAATAGAAAGGACAGGAATGCAGCTAGTCCTCAATTTACAACAGTTCATTTAGTGACCATTCAAAGTTACGATCACACTGAAAAAAGTGACACACACTTATGACTGTTGCAGCATCCCCATGGCCGTGCGATTTACATTCAGATGTTTGACAACTGGTTCATATTTTAACAACTGCAGTGATTCACTTAANNAATGTGGCAAGAAAGGTTGTAAAATGAGGCAAAACTTACTTAAATTTCTCATTTAGCATCATAAATTTTAGGCTCAGGGGATGGATTTTTGATTTTCTTTGGGGAAGGGAAAACCTGGAACTCTCAGATTTGGGTAAATGTCAGTGTTCCAACTAACCAACTCCAACCCAATAAGTTCCATTTTATTAGAGTTGTCATATTGGCACATCTGGAAAAACCTGAATCTGAGAGTTCCGGGTTTTCCCTTCCCAAAAGAAAATCAAAGATCCATCCCCTGCACCTATCAGTCCATCACATGGCCCAATCACATCATCGTCCCAACTGGAGACATTCCTCCAGACACTCCTCTCCAGGTGCAGGGTAACATGTCCTTGACTCTNNNNGAAAGAATGTTGTTGAGTCTAATCTTCTGCCTCACTATGAAATTCCAAGGCACTAAATGTGGCAGCCTCGAAGCTTCCAAGTAAAAATTGGCTTCCCAGGCTGACATTGGTAATAAGTTGAGGTCTAAGAAAAATAAGTAGTGGTGTTTATTTATTTATTTATTCAATTTCTATAGACACCCAACTAAAACAAGTGCCTCTGGGCAGCTTACAATTCTAAAATTATAAAACGGTTAAAAGAAATTCTCAAGGTTCTGTATTGAGTTTGCTACTATTTAACTTGTTAAGAAATGTTTCTTTGGAGATATAATAAGATGGAGGTTATATACTATTAACACCTTACTAGACAAGAATAACCTTTACTGAATTTTTATCTTTATATCTCTGCTAGAATGTAGGTATTCACTCAGGTAAAAAAAAGTTCTACCCTGAGTACATAGTAGAGATATACAGTTTTCAAAGCAAACAACAATATTTCATATGAGCATCCTCATTTTGTGATGGTTGCTAGTAAAAACACCCATCCATCAGACTCTTTAATAGTCATGCTATCAATCAAATTGCCAATGCTTCATTGTAAATATCAGAATTAATTTGCTAATTACCAATTCACTCAGTCAGTGAATCAAAATCAAGTGATGGGACAAAATCTAAAATAACAGGAGATCCCTATACCACTCCCAAATCAAGATTCTACATTTATTGCTGTAATAGTTGCAGCATTGGCAGCCCTCAGACAAATACAATTCTTTCTTTTTTCCATAAGAAAAATACATTCCCCATGAGTAAATTACTTCCTCAGCAACAAAACACATGTAGACTAATAACAAGGGAAGTTTAAAATGGGAACCTCCCATTCTGATTTCAGCAATGGACAACTCAATTAACTTTATGACATGCTAGGGGATCCAGTCAAGGAACTGGCTGCCAAATGTGAAATCCATTGCTTCCAACACAGTAAGCATTTGGTATAAAATTATCTGTTGAGTTTCAGCTGTTAGGTCTTATTGTGGGATGGAATGAAAGAGGCTTAATTCCCTAATTCAAAGTGAACTATAAAATTAATTACAGGAGAAATTCACCAGAGTTTCATTGGATAGATGGGTGGCTTTATGAATCTGATTAATAAATGAATAGAATAAATAAAAATAAATTGAATCATCGAGTGAACTTGGAAACTATATTCAACATCAAACCAAACATGCTAAGCAATGGAAAATTTGAGGCATTGTGGCAGACTACTTGGGTGGTGGAGACAGACACTACTATTTTATTATTTTCCTATTCCTTCTCCTCCTTATCTAGCAGATATGAGTAGTGCATTTAAGCTAGTCATCCAAAAACATTTCATTGACACACATAATATCTACCTTTTGATTACCAAGAACTCAGAGATTAGGGCAACAAGAAATTGAAGACCTAGAAGTAACTCTGATATTGTAGAGGGAGGAAGAGATAGCAAGGACCCGTTAACAGATGAAAGAGAGAATAATTGAAATCTCGGCTTCCATTTCGGGAAAAAATAATCTTAAGAACAAGATTCAGAGCAATTCTGCCTTGATTCTCCATGATATAAAAAAACCTCAAGGGAGACTTGGAAAGCTTTCAAGATTCAGTAATAACCATATGGTGACTGATTCCTGACTTGACTTACTTTGGAAGGCTGACAAACACTTACTCATTCTTGTTACCCTACAGACCCAGACTTTCCTTGAAATACAACTACAGGCCATATTACTTTCTGATGTCACAGGTATTTTCACTAAATCTTCTGTCACAAACACACTCTGCCTGGTCAGACTGTTTGGCATTGTATTATTGCTGAGACTGTTAATGGCTTGGTCTTACATTCAAGATACATTCCTGTGAAGTTTACATTAAGAGAATCCAGGAAGTCCAAAGTGCCTTCCTCCCCCTCACACTGGTCCCCTGGCTGAGTCTTTTTGCCCTATCTCCTAAGATCATTCCCACATACCATTACAACAGTGGTGGTATTCAAATGATTTAACAACTGGTTTGCCCAGGGTCAGGTTGGCCATTGTGGGAGGTATGGCCCATTACCATCTTCTAACTCTGCCACACATTTAGGATGAGCCTCTCACAATGGCCAACCTGACCCTGGGTGAACCAGTTATTAAATTACTCCTCCCCCCACACACACTATCAAAATGGATCTGGGCACTGTGCTGCTATGAAGAAATGGGAATTGGAGCAGCCAGTACAAGGGAAGGAGGAGGAACAGGGAGAAGAAAGAGGAAAACCAGCCTCCTCCTTCCCTCATGCTGGCTGCTCTATTTCCCATTTGTTCATTGCAGTGCAGAGCCATGCCACAAAGCTTGCCCCATCCACCACCACCCAGTTGCCCTCTGGAAGATTTTTTTTTTTTTGCAAGAAGTTGGAATTGATTGATTGAACTTTTTTTTTAGTCCCACAAACTTTTGTTTCCCTTCACATGATGGCGAGAAATGCGACAGAGCTGGAAATCAGGTAGGCAAAGAAATGCTTGGAGGAAGTGAGGGCATCTGGGTGCCAGGCACTGAAATGTGTCAAACCAGTTCGCAGAACTCAAAAAAAAATTAGGTTCTAGTTCTACTGAACTGGTGAGAACCATCTGAATCCCACCACTGCATTACAATATAAGATTCATAACCTACAAGATCTCATATCCACCACAACATTCCCCAGCAAGTGACAACTATTTATGTTGAGTGGGCTCATTTTATTTGTTTGCTTGGTGTTTTCATTTATATGCCAACTTATAAATAAACTCTGCGCAGTTAAAACAGCTTAAAAACACCAATACAATAAGCAATAGCAGCAATAACTGGAAGTATAAAGTAAAAGGCATAGAACGAAACTAGAGGCAGACAATAAATTATACAAGGCTTCACAGGCTCAACTAATCACCCACTTGCTATGCTACTCAATTCTATGATTCCACAATCAATATTAATATTGGAGCCCAGGTTTTTACAAGACGTTTCTACCCAAAGCTCAATGAGAACTTTCTGAATGATTTTATCTATTCCTTCTCCTCCCCTATCATTCATTGTTAACAAGAAGGATGCATAGTTCAAGATTAGTAATTCCTGGATTCTGTAACCATTAGGAACCACTATCCTCTTCCAATCATTTCTGGAAGAGAAACCATTCCGGTTTTTGGAAAGGTTTACACAAAAAACATTTTGTGTTTGAGCATGAATGTCCACTTTCAGAATTACTCTTGGTAATTTCTTTTCATCACTTTTTCCTACATGGGACTATCTTAGGAAATCTTCCAAATGTGTCCTATTTTGACAATTATTTATTATCTAGAATAAAGATACCTATTCTCATAGGATTCTTCTATTGGAAATCCAAAATAGCAAAGAAATAAACAATTCTATTGACCAAGCTGCACTTAGTTTAAAATAGGTATGAGATAAAGTATTTTAAAAGAAACAGAAACATCTGTAGTATTGACTTCTTCTCACTCTCCTATCTGAAAGAGTCCACTTTAACATTTTTTTCTGAATATTCTGCATTATTTGTTTATAATGCCTAGTAATTCTCTGTAACATAGTTTTGGAAGAAGCTATCGGTATGACCTGCCCCATATAACACTAGAAGAATCCAGATGTTGTAGGAGAAAGAAGAACTTACTCTTATATGGAGAAATCTACTGAAATAGTCATTCTGGTGCCCCTTCATGAAAATAATCAAGAATTCATGTGCACTTCAATAGAAATCTAAATATTAATATGAAATAAACAATATCTGAACTTTTACAGAATTAAGGACGCTATCATACTTAGTACTGTTCTCCTTGACTTTCATTTTTACTTTTTCTGATTATTCAATTTTTTATTCTGTTTATTATAGCACTGTTCAAATCCTAAACAGTTATGATGGCAATTTCACATTCCCTCAGAGGCTGATCTTTCTGGTTGGCCGAGAGTGAAGGGCAAACTGTTTTTAATTCAGGCATTTTTAAGTGATGGTGTTATAAAGCTTTCTCAAAACAAGAAAACTATAGCAGTTTTAACCCATATGACTACCAGTCTGAGCTGGAATATAAGATTTTGAATATATGACTTAAATCTCAGTGAATAGAATAGGTTCCTATTCTATTAAATAAATCTAAAGTAATACTCTAGCAATTATATAAATTGTTTTCATATTATTGTCAAATTATGTGTTTCTTAGATTTGCTGCTCAATGTTTTACTAAGGAGATCAAAGGAATCACTCCTCATTTTAACCAACCTGCTTATAAGTAGATTGGACAGAGATACAGTGATTGTATGAGCTCATAATTGGCTGGGGCTTGGGTTGTCATCCAAGATTTTAATCGTATTGCACACAGGTATTATTGGCTCAAGTATGTACCTTCTTGGATTATTTCATTTGGGTTTTTAACGGTGGCTTCCAACTCAGATTTCCCTCAATAAAACGGCATTTCTCCCCTTTCCCATTGTATTTTTTTTTTGAGAAGAAAGGCTTAATGGGAAGGAAGGAATTTCTTTTGTAAATGAAACTGGTCACAGGCAATTTGGAGTACAATATTTCAATGTCAGTCTTCCGAACATGCAGATTTAGAGAAATCCTTAATCTACTCCCTATTCTTAGCCCTGCCAACTTTGAAATGTTATGAACAAACTTATTCTGAAAAAAGCTTCTTGAAAATGAAATATATTTTGGACTGTGGTTACACTTGCTAGTCAAATTTCACTAATTTTTTATCAGCCTAAAATGGTTGCCCATAAAACATTCATAAATATAGTTGCTAAAGCTTATGTTTGTGGATTAATGGGAAGTTGAAAATACCTAAAGTTCAGCTTTCCCTTGTCTTTCATGTGTGCTTGTTTGAGTTGTTCCTGATTTTTTTAACTTAGTAGTGTCTTTTTTTGTTTGTTTGTTTGTCTTGTTTTCCACCTGAATATATATAGCAGACGATTAAAAATCAGGGCAGCCACTAGATGGCAACAAAGAGTAGGCTATCTATATCTCTGTCCTGCTATATAATTGTCACCTGGATGTCAGCAGCACAAATACAGCAATTCTAACTAGTGAGCATACTTTTAAAGCTAAAGTTTTTTATTACCAGAATTCTTTGGCACTTCCCATACATTTTTGGAAAACTGTTTATTTTTCTTTCTCACATATTTCTCTCATCCATATTTATCATAAATTATCAGAGGGGCGAACCTCTCTGAGAGCAAAAATTCACTAAAGATGGTCACACTAGTGGAGTTGCCGCTTATGGTAGTGTCATTAATCACATGTCACATGTCAACCTTTCCCGGTTCCATGCATGTAAACATCATAACATATGAGTGAGCCTGCAATGGTTAGGAGACCAATGTCCATGCAGTCCCTGCGGCTCAAGCCCAAAGTCCATAGCCCAGCGCCAGATGGTTTGTAAAGCAGTCCCCGGTTAGAAACAATGACAGGGAGGTGGTGCACTGAGACAGAAGGGGAAACAGTGGCCCAACGGTGAATATTGGTGATGTGGTCAGGCTGCCCATATTTGGAGACCTTGATGTCCCAGGTCTCCCGTATTTGGTAATCAGACACTATGGAGACGTCCAGACCCAGAGCCAGTTCATTGCCTCCACAAGTAAATCCAGTTTAATGAATGAAGTGCCAGATGTTATGATGGGCTCGACACGCGGACGGAGGACTTGCCATTGCAGGAATTGATCCAGGCACTGTGTGACACGGTTGTGCCGTGCACATCGGGTATCATGTGTCACCTCACAAACTTGCAGGACGTGGTTGATCATCTCCAGGGCCTGGCAGGCTCCCCTACAAGTCTTGTCGGTGGTCTGGCGATCAGCACCCCAAGCACTCCTTGATCTCGTAGGGAGCACACCACCCCTCAACTGGATCCCTCTTAGATACAAGCGGGGAACACTCGGGAGAGGTGTAATAGCCAATCGTGGCTGTCTGCGTTGATCCTGGGGACCCCCAGCTCCCGACCATTGAAGGATGTCAGAAGCACAGTCTTCCACTCCTCCTGTGCCTCAGCCTTCGTTGTTACAGCAGCAGCATTAACTCTGCATGGCCGGTTCATCCGGTGCAGCAGAAGACCAAATGCATCCTGGTGCTGAACAATCTGAAACAGCGTGGTGGGATGGGATGCTATCTTCTCTGGTTGCGACGCCTGGAGCAACAAGATAGAAGTAGAAAAACAAGGCACCCCATGGCCTCCATCTTTGATGTGTGTGTTGAAGTAGCCCAAGGGGATATCTTTGGGCAATTGCAGCAAGTGCCTCACCGCCGCACGTATCAGACAGTCCAGTTTTTGCAGAGTGTCCTGTGCATGTGACCCAATACGAGCTCATGGATGAATTTGGGCACCAAGAATGTTCGTAGTAACAGCATCCACTTTTGCGGCTTTAGCAGCACCCGCAAGAGCTCCTGAAGCAGAGAGTTCAATTTGCTGGTGTGCTTGGGGATCACATGGCCCTTCCAGTTTAAACTGAAGGCTGAGATAGCAAACTGAATCCCCAGCCCAAGAGGGTTGATGCTGCCATTCTTGCACTCATAGGTGGTTGGTAACAGGGCCATGCACTTTCTCTTTCCATCCCTGGAGATGGTGAGGCCCAAGGACTCCTTGGCATTTAATGCCATTCTGGCTTGAATAAGGGCTTCGGATAAAAGATGTAGCTTTTCTTGAAGCTGAGGGGACTTCTCTGCAAACAGAACCAGGTCATCAGCGTAAGTAATACTGCTAATCCGGTGGCCGTCAAGGTCATAAAGTTTTTATTACCAGAATTCTTTGGCACTTTCCATACATTTTTGGGAAACTGTTTATTCTTCTTTCTCACATATTTCTCTCATCCATATATTATGCTGATGCATTTTTCAAATGACTAGTCAACTCTTCCCAGTGTTAAACACAAGCCATATTTAGTCCTCCCATTTGATATTTTTAACTCAGGGATCATCTTTTTGAGGTCATAGGCCACGTTCTGAGCCTCAAAGTTACAACAGTGATAAGAGTAATGTCACCAGAAGAGGCATAGGTTTAGAGAAGTTTAAGCAAAATAATTATATGAAGTCTGATGGAAGTGTAATTTATCTATTTACCACTCATAGACACACATACAATGTGATGGAATGTAGTGAGGACATGGGTCCCCAGGAGGAAGGAAGTGCATTCTAGGGAAGTAAGAGGCAACTCAGTGTAGATATAATGTGTTTAAAAAAAAGAGCATGAAGAACAGACCCTACCTAATAAGTGTGAAACAATAAATAACTCAACTTGGAAGAATTGTCATGTGTCATTCTTAGCTTGATATACACAAAACACCCTGGGCATTTGTACCTTGTCTGCCCTGTGTTTTAAGAGATGCATCCATAGGCTGAACCTTGGTCTATGCACATGCTTTGTGCTAGATGTTCCATTGGATCTAGCAAATGTAGCAGGAAGGCATTTTTGTTTTAATTATACTGGGAAGGAAAGTGATTTGCTATCTCTCAGTTCGTGCTGCATTCCTAGTTTTTTTTTAAAATCACTTACTTTATTGATTAAAGTAGCAAAAAAAATCACATATAATTCTGCATTATATCTTAATTAATTAAAAATAAAATTAAAGTTTCAAATGGTGATATAGCTGCACATTAATGTGTAGATTAATGTGTACTTTATAATTATGGGCCATTCATCTTAGTCTTTGGGATCATGGACATAATTGGTTGCCTCTTATTAGATTCTCATTCTTTATTCCTATATCCCTAAAGAAAGAGGAAAATTGCAGCAACTACCACTCCTTTACTCTTTCAGAAGGCAAGTATGAACTAGTAGAGCTTTGAATTAAGTTGACAGATGTAGATTGGAAGCTTGCCCAATATACTCCATTTAAGAAAAATGCTCTGGCAAGCAGGACTAAAAAAAAACCAAGTCAGGATTTAATCTGGATAAAAGAAAATCATCTAACCAAAAGGAAAGAAAGCACTTCCATTTCTTTTTTCAACAAGGGAAAACTTCATGCATGTGTCTATATTGGTAGTCAAAGCTTAGTTTGGAAATTCAAAAGCAGACACTTTGAAAATTCATCAGATGTGTGATATCACACACAGAATATATTAGTTGACACAGATTTTATCCTACTTGTTCCACTCAACACCAGAGCCTTTTTTTCTCTCTTTTTTCCGTCCCTGAAGAATGAGATACATTGAAAGTGTATGAGATTTATAAAAGCAACAGGCTCTTGAGTATTGATACATGTGAATTCTTAATGCACTTAATGCCATTCATTCAGATCTGCAAGTGATACTTTTAATTTATAAAATGAAACTAACAGCTGTGGGGTAGGGCACTGATCAGGATTAGCAAAGTAGCAGATGGGGAAGAATGTTACTTAGTTGTCCCCTCTAAAGTGCATTCCCATTCAATGAAAATGAAACCACTGTTGGTTGGAAAAATTAAAATAATGCTTCTTGAATGTCATAGTCCTAATCCCAGTTTTTCCCCCTGCCTTTCTGCAGCTGTTCTACTTTTCAGAATCAGACAAGTTAATTGCAATTATGCAATTAATTGCAATTAAGCCATTGGAAAATGCCTGACCTCAATATTATTGATGTAATGATGTTTGGTCTTTAGTGTTAATAAATCCTGGCAAATTTACATATTTACATCCACCTGAAAGCTTAGTCATACAACTGTATTTCTGCATATGAAGCAATTATCAACTTTGATAATTGGTTCATGTGCAGTGCTTAACAAGATGTGGAAAATTCATATCCATTCCCTTAAATGTTGCCAACTAAAGAGACCTAGGCAGCTTTCCTTTTCCATGACTGGCCCTGCCCTGTGAAACATGCCACCCTCTGGCACAGGGGTGTCAAACTCACATCATCATGATGGTGTCATGTGACATATCGGGACTTTTTCCCCCTTCGCTAAACCAGGCATGGGCATGGCCAGCGTGTGACGCATCCGGCCCATGGACTGGGAGTTGACAGCCATGCTTTGGCAGATGCACCTCTTAAATTTACAAAAGTCTGTAAATAGCTGGCTCTTCCCCCAAGCAAAAGGATAGGATAGAGCATGTAGTGCACGGCATCAAAGGAAATTTGGTTGTGGTGCCAGGTTACTTTATTTCATTGTTATTTTGCTTTACATTTTTATGATGCTTGGCTTTAAATAACTATTGATAGCAATCCAAATTTGTAGTTCTACAATTAGTGACTACACCAACCTTATAAATAAATCCAGTCAGTTTTGCCTTGAATAGGAATGCTTGTAATTTAGTAAAATGGAAAACTACAGGTAAAATGTATACTCTGTAAAACTAAAATTTGTATCTCAATGGTTCTTTTTCAAAAGGCAACTAAGCTGTTTTTTTCCATGAGGAAGAAGAAGATATTTCACTTCTCAACCAACAAGCTTCATCAGTTCTTGCAGGATAGTGAAGGCAATGTATGGGCACCATCCTGCCAGAAGCAATGAAACTTCTTGGATGTGAGGCGAAACTTCTTCTTCCTCATGGAAAAACAGCCCAATTGCCTTTTGAAAAAGTACCTTTGAGACAACTATGACCTGGATTATTGAGAACCTCCATAGACATAGATCAATTTAATTGGATTATCAAAAGGATTAATTAGTTCGAAGTAGTAATTTTCAGATAAACTACTGTTTAAACCATAACATAAACAAGTGTAATATAACTGGTTAAAAGCATAAAAGATAAACTATAGAACACCAAGCATTATTGGAATGTTTCTCCCCTTCTCCCAAGTTTAAAGCTAGAAGTAGACAGTTGAGGCAATGTGTAAGAGGAATCAATAGGGTTGCCTTTTTCTCTATACTGACTTTGTGTAATCTAAATAAATTTTCAAATATTTTTAAAATGTGAAATGTTAAAGGGGATAGGAATCCTGGTACCTTTAGGAATATTGCACTTTGGCAACTCTGGATGATAAACTGGGGATATCAGACACAGAAAACATTTTATTGTATGAAGGATTCAAAGGAGATAGGTAGAAATGAAAGTGCTGGATTAATCAGAACAAGAAGAAAATGTTTTATGTGTATGTGTGTGTGTTTATGCCGAGGGGAGGGAAACATGTTACAGAGGTCCTTTGAGAAAGTGCTCATTGAATTGTGAAATTAATCATTTACTATGATAAATTGTTTATCTGGCCTACTGGGTGGCAAAATCATTCATGCCTTTCAACACACTCTGTGCTGCATCTTTGAGAAAATGTAAGGCACTTGCTAAGTAAAATTTGTAAAAAAAAAAAAAAAACATAAAAAGCAAGTATACGACTTTTTTTAAAAAAATGTAACACAGAAATCACCTGACTCTCCTATAACTGAAAGTTCCACGGGAAGTCCAACAGTGACATAAGAACTACTTTGTTCAAGCCAATCTATGGATTCTCAGTCATCTGGTCCCCACTTATTGCTGATTAATGTCAGGTCAATCTCACTAAGACCTCTCTTACACATGAGTTTACCATAATATATTACCAAACCCTGCTTGTGTTCAGAAGGGATGTTGCTTTTCTGAAATAGGCCTGAGTTTAGGTTTTGCATCATCAATGACACCAGGGCAGAAGAACAGTACCTACTTTCATTTGGGAAGCTCCAATGGCAACACAGGCACTCACCACAGATAATTGCTTGTCATGTCTGTTTTGTGAAATAGGATACTAGGGAGTACTTGGGGTTGCTGAACTGGTGGTCTCCATGCTGTGCAGCAGCTTCCTTGTTTGACCCACTTTATCACATTGCCCAGTTGGCAAATGAGTCCCTGTACTGATGTTTCTGTGGCATTTCAGTCTCTTCTCTGAGGGGATTGAAGCAATTAAGAGTTTATGGGTCAAGAAAAATAGACCTGTCTCAGATTACTGGAACCCAGCACATATGGGGGGGGGGCTGTCACATATTGAGTCTGGTTTTTGTCTCAGAGTAGATGTATTGTAAAATTTGACCCTTTTTGTGGTTGAATCATTACCTGGTAGCTCTGGAACATTCAAGTGTTGCTCCTCATTGCCAAGAAGAAAGTTCTGTTATTTATGCTCAATGCATCTACTTTGTTCTTGGAAAGTCATTGAATCTCAGGTGGGCTGTTTGTTTCCTAAAAAGAGGGAATGATGAACATTGCATAGGATTGCTCCCTCTTTATGCTGATCCCATGAGTTCCTGGATTTCCAAAGAGTTCTGGGCTGGAAAGCCTTAGAAGATGAAGAGAAAAACTAACAAACATGAGTATGAACTCATACACATATTGATGATAGAGCACTATAACTCAGTAACTGTGATGTCTCCTCTGGATAATGGCTCATCCACATCTTCCTCAGAGGCCTCAATGGAGAATGAGAGCATTCCTGGCATGTCCAGTATTGCTGACTCTGATCTGCTGGTAGAACCTCCCTCAGCTGGGGAGAGCTCGTAATGAGGAAGAGGGTGAGGAGCTGCCAGCTCCTTAGTGCCAACTCCTTGTTGGATGCTAGAGTGCACAGGGTAGAGAGGTGGAAATCTGCCAGATTGATGGGGAAAAGGCCCCACCCCTCTTAATGGGCTGCACCGGGAAGGGCTATTTAGCATGGAAGGCAGAGGGAAGCATTGCTGGAAGCAATATGTGTGGGTTGTAGACAGATAGTTGTTTGTGTTTCTGGGACTCTACAGCTTGTGTATTTAATTCAGTTGCAGAGAGTGTTTATGTTTGTGTTTGCAGCAGCGGGTTATCTGTCGGATGGACTAATTGGCCTGTCATGGCTGGAGCTTGTTCATGGCTGGCTTTGCTGAAAACGACCCCCTGAACAATTCCCATGACTTCTCCTTGCAAGCCCTGAAACCAGACCACCGGACCTCAGTGGTGGCCCTGGACCTCAGAGGGGATTTGGGCTGTTTATTTTTGGAAACTACCCAGGCAAATCCTTTATGTCTAAGACTGTTTTTGGGTTGGCTGTAAGTTTGTTTTGCTTTTGGTTATCTACTTGGTTATCAGCCAATTAGTGTGCTAAGTTTGCAGCTGGGGGTTAACTGAAAACTTGAAATAGAACTGTTGGGGTAACAGACTGAATAAAGCCTTCTACACCAACCCTGATGTGTGGGTGAGTGGGGCAGCACAGTAACTAAAAAAGAATCTGTAATATTTCCATTAATCAGTGTCTTTTAAAAGGGCCTTAAAACATTATAGGAATTATGCTAAGTTGGAAATGCTTCAGTTGATTAAGTGAGATAAATGTACAATATTATCATTTATTCCTATCCTGTCAATATTTGTTTCTTATCCTCTCATTTTAACTGTTCTAGGCTAGGAACTGAGTTTGCTTTATCTACACAGAAATAAGAATACTCTATATCAAATAAAAAGATCAGGGGAGTAGTAACCTTAAAAAATATTTTTTAAACTTAACTTTACTATTAAAACTTAATTTTCAACAACCCTCCAAATTAAAATAGATGCTTGCTGGTTGCCAAGAAAGATACTGGCAGTGGTATCTTTGGGTACCTATGGGTATCAAGCTGGGAATCTCATGCTTACTGTGCCAAGAAATTTTTTAAAACTGAATGTCAGGGAATTGAGAACTAACAGTTTCTTTCTTCCAACCAAATGATATACAGAAACTGTGGTATCTTCTAGAAATTCCACAGTTTTTAGACTCAATTCAATGTAATCTGATTCATTGTGCCTTAGTGTGTTGTATGAATGCAACAAATTCAGTGAACAAATCTCTATTTTCTCTTATATTCTACAGGAAATTCTTTATCTACATTGATAATTTATACTGAACATTATTTAAAATACATGAAATACAGTCAGTTGTTGGACTTGGAAGTCTATGGTAAAGTTAATGAAGTTTTCAATGACTCCATCCCATCCCTGTTTATTCAGAACTTGCTCCCAACTAAGTATGCATAAGCATGAAGCCTGACATAGCTTCATTTTCAAAAAAATTGTTTGTATTCAAGATCTTTAAAAATCCAGATAGATATACTATACATGAATATGGATTAACAACAGATTTCCCATATTTTGTATGTTTCTCAAATACAGGTCTTTATTGTAGATTCATAACATAAAGAGCCAATCAGTTTAGCCTTTATTTACTTCTCTTTTAACAGATTGTTACCTGCTTTATGTTTTCTTAAATTCTGGTGATACATTTTCAAATAAGGCATAAATTACAGCTTTTGTTATCTATTTGAGCTTTAATGATAGGGTAGCTGTACAATCAGCTTTCTACCAAATATATTCCATTTGACAATGTGAGAAAATGCTCAGTTCATGTTTTTAAATAATCATGAAATGCTTTAGACTGATTAAATAATGGGCTCCATTATCACTGCAAGTTTGAGACTTCAAGACTCAAGCTTGCAACTGCAAGACTGGATGGAGCCCATTATCCAATCAATCTAAAGCATTTTGTGATTATTTATAAACATGAACTGATGCATGTTTAAGTTTACAAGAATCTTGTGAATTTAGAATACTTTGTAGGGAAAAACAGTAGAAATCCACAAGGAGATATTAATACTTTCAGCAGGTGTAAAAGCACCTATTCCAAACAAACTGCAGGACTACCGTGGTTTCCAGCATCTCAGGCAGTAAAAAAATTATATTGATATAAATAAATAAATAATACAAATTAAGTGATACTTTAGGGAATCATTCTGTCTAGCATCAGCTTAAAAATTTCTGGATAAGCACTGACTTGTGGGACTGGGAGTCAATGTTTTTCTTTGGTTATTTTACAAGTCATAAAAAGGTTCATTTAGTGTGTACCTCATATCCTATGGATACTATTAACATCCTTAGAAATGTTGCATCATGAGATTGATGGAATGATGAAGAAACATGAAATGACTCTTAAAGGAAGTGTAATGTTCTATAAAAGACATTAAGAAAAAGCATGCTTATGCCATGATAATTACAGGAGGATTTTAGCAGAGATAATTGCTATGCTGGCATCAACATTTGGGAATCTGGTGTGAAAGAATATATGTGTAAGTATCTTAACAACCTGTTAACAAATGAGAAGAAAAATCAGCAGTAGAATATTTAAGGAAATGCACATTGAAAATTACCTATAGTAAATTAGGGTGGTTATGCACCTTCAAAAGGCTGAACTTCAATCAAGTCAATTTATTATTAGTAAGCCAGTTCTGCATTTGACAAATAAGATGCCATTCTGAGTAACTGCACAGGATAGCAAGGCTAGTTGTCAATGTCTTATCCCTTATCTTATCTTTTAATTTATTGTTTCTTTTTAGTAGATTAAACAGACCTATATTTGAGGAAGATAAATTTAAGAAATGACTAATGACTAGAACTATGTAAAGTTTCAAAGGGGCACTTTGCTTTGATTGAAGCTTCATGCCAAGAACCTTTTCAGACCTGACCAGTTTTGTTAACCAAGACAGTCTTTCTCTACTCCATCTCACTTACAAACACAAAGCACATGTTGGTGTGCTTCACATTTTACTACATTATCCGGCAGTTCCAATGGCAGGAAATTGCAGAACTGAAAAGTAAGATAAAGCAAGTGTTATAAAATAAAATGTAAAGTAATATGTAAAATAATTATATGTAATACTGCAGTGATACTTATACTCTAGATTAATTTTGTTGATTTGTGTGTTAAGAGGCTTAACACACTTCCCACACGTGTAAATGAAATATTCTTTTGAATTTGTCTATAGAGATTCTCAATCATCCAGGTCATGATTGTTCCAAAGGTGCTTTTTCAAGAGGCAACTGGACTTTCTGATTTATCTTTGAAGACATTTCACTTCTCATCCAGAGCGGAAGAAGCTTCTTGGATGAGAANNNAAACATCTTCAAAGAAAAACCAGAAAGTCCGGTTGACTCTTGAAAAAAGCACCTTTGGATTCTTCTGGATTCTGCATGCCAACAAACTTCTAAAAGATAAATGTCAGAAGTTGACCCTTCCCCAAAGCTGGCCGATATTATTTTATATCCCATATCATACTATCCAGGATAAAGTTATGTTTGGTTCAATAGAACTTGACATTCATGTCTTTATTCATTACCTAATTAGATATCAAATATTGTTCCATTGGGTTCTGAGATTTTTTTTGGGGGGGTACCTGCATATACATTGAAGTTACTAAATGTTAGTAACTGGCATAGTCTCCATATGTGGAGCTACCTTATTTGCCTATGGATGTTCTGGGTTCAGCTCAACTTACTCTATAATATAAATCTGCTCTGCAAGCTTAAAAAAACAATTGACTATTCTGATCATTAACCACCAAGCAAATTTTTTCTTTGCTTTTACATTAGTGTGGCTTGATAAGTTTATCTTTTATTACTTGATGCATTTTTATTGTTTTATTTCTGGGTTTCTTTTAAAAAAATCAAAATATACTTAAGGAAAACCCTACACTCCATTATTTTAGTTAAACTTGGCTTAGTATATGGGATGATTTCTTGATAATAACTACTATCTTCAAAATAACTTTTCCAATCATTTCTCATATTCTTTTTCTATTGAGCCACTGGTAAGAAGTTGCACTGCATTAATAACTATCCTGCAGTTTTTCAGTATTGTTGACAAATAATATCTTTTACCCTAAACTATATTTTGGTGTAAACAAAATCAATTTTCTTATTAAGATTTAAAATATCTATTTTTGCACCAAAGAAATTACTCAGTAACAAAAGAGTAGGATTACTAAACTTATTTTATTATTGTGCCTATAAAGCCCTGCATCTATTTCTCTGAAGTTTCTCCTACAGAGATGTCTGAAGAAGCAGTGATGGACTGAAGATAGCTTCACTTCTAGTGGAGCAGATGATTGTGGTGGAAAGTGGAACAAGTAAATGAATCATTTCCCCGAACTCTTCTCTGGATTACATAGAGGGCTTGAGATTGGCCAGAATGTTCCTTACAGATGTTCCCTGTAATGAGATATTAAAAAATCAATATCCAGTGGGTTTTAGAGTTCTGGGGGCTGAGTGAGTGAGCTTTGGACTGAAGCCCTCCAAAGGATTCTGGATTCACCTACTTGCCCTCTTAATCACCTTTACTGGAAATGGTTTGTAAATTGCTTTTTGAATATTAAAAACTTCTAGAAGGACAAGTTTCATTACACAGGATGATTTTCTTTCAGTATGCAGAAAGAGAAGCTTCATTTAATTTTAAAATATTTTTATTTGAAAAAAAGCAGCAAAAGGGTGGTGCCCCCTAAACTTTGGCAACCTAGACCAGCATCTATTCAGTTTTAGTTAAAATTCTGCCCTGATTATAGAACATTGAATTTAAATTATCTAAATTAAATCCAAATTACTTTAATTGCTTGCCCTACATGATCTTAATTTTAGCATTGAAACATTTTCACTTCCTTATACATTTTTAAAAACCTCTTAGAGACTTTCGTTACCTATAAATATTTCTCTAATGCTGGTTTTATTTATTTAAACCTTATATATGATCTGTTTACTTTTTTCTTTTATTTAGTTATGGTTGGGTTGTTTATAATGTATAATAGTTCTAGTTAAAGAATGTTGTTAATCGATGGCATGCAAATAATGTAAGTAAAATAAATGACTGTAGTCCTGCAGCCAATCAAGCTGTAGAATGTTGTGAAAATTGAAAGAAGTTATACACATTCTACCAGATTGCTGATGGTAATGGATGTAGTGGTGGTAATATGGAATTTGCTGGAATGAATGTCAAACATTAACAGGAATGATGAAACACAATATTGGTCCAGAAATTGGTGAAGCTGTTTTGTCATTCCTTACTTTCAGTGAAAAGGGAAACAAAATAAGCATATTAAATTGTCAAATGGAAAGATTTGTCTCTTCCTTCTGACTGATTGAACATAATGGTTTTTTCTATCCTTAGGGTAATTCAGTGCCTTAAGTACAAAGACTCTATGTGACCAGGGACCCAGTTTGAAAAATAGTGTAAGAGCTAAGTGATAATTAATATTATTATCCTCTAGCAATGTACTTTATTTCTCTTCTTAAAATATATATAGTTGTAAAATTACTTTTGAAGATTTAGCAGCTGAAGTCAAATATACAACTTTTTGTATTGTTTCCTTGGATTTGTCTTGCTCAGATAGCAGTTTAATCTTCTCAAAATTTAGTAAGGAAGATCAAGGAAGACTCCAAACCATTACCGAGGTTGTCAAAAGGGCACTGTCTTATGATGCTCTTGATCAAGTTGAGGACTTTCAGTTACTTTCCAAGAAAAAGCAAATTGTTTCTGTGAATATGTGCAAAATGACTTCAATTAGTAATATGCATGCATACAAGATTAACGTCATCAGTATGGGAGTGTTTCGTGTTTAATTGGCAATTATATTTTTGGACTATGTTTCATAGCAGAATCAGGTATTATATTTGGTAAAGTTAAAATTCAGAGAATGGTATGAACTTCACTAATGTTAATCATCAATTTGCTTGTAACAAATGCAGTTTAAATTAGGTATAAAATGGGTTGCCAAAATCATTGCAGAAATTATGTGCTTCCATAAACCAAAGTTAATTACTGGACATCAGTCCCGTTGTAAGTATACAATAAGCAAACAGAAACTTCAAACAATTTTAAATTTTCGCATTCCTTGTTTACAAAGTTAGCACTTAAATATTGCTTGAAGTGAGAACTACACATGAAAATAATATATGAAATGATGGGTATGTTTAAATTATAGATCAATAAGAAAGTCTATTGAGTGGTTTGTTGGCTGCCCTACAATAATTTTCTAGTACCTCTGAAATGATCTACATGTAATTCAAGCTGATGAGAATGCTAGATACACTGAATTTCCTGATACATAACAGGATATA
Source organism: Ophiophagus hannah (assembly GCA_000516915.1). NCBI lineage: Eukaryota > Metazoa > Chordata > Lepidosauria > Squamata > Elapidae > Ophiophagus > Ophiophagus hannah. The sequence continues at coordinate 36,850 of AZIM01005950.1, read as the reverse complement.
AAGTAGCCTGAAAAGTCCTGAATTACATTAGACAACATCCAAGACACTGGAGATGATTGTATTCTCAAAAGTGAAGAAGAGAAATGCAGTTCTGACAGCTTTTTGGCTTGGAAAAGAAACAGCTGATTGCATTAACTTTTTCTAAGTGGTACAAGAAGGTAGTTTCATGCAATGCTTTTTCAACAAAAAACAAAGATCTCATTGAAGCAATTAGCCTGTCCTTGCTAATTAAATGGTTATCAGGCAGTGCTTCATCCTTTCCTAGAGCCAGTTGGTGAATTCACATATTGTAGTTAGCCATCATATAACTTGTTTGGTATCAAATTAGAATAAGATATATGCAGGGGTGGGTTTCTACCGGTTC
>AZIM01005949.1:75832-88607 GCA_000516915.1 Ophiophagus hannah | reverse complement strand
TCTGTGGGCGTGGCTTGGTGGGCGTGGCTGTAAAATCTCCAGTCAGAGGTGNCCTGCTGAATACCACCTCTGCACATGACCCCTGTATGCTGAAACTGTCATAAATACATACAGGTTGCCAAGCACCCAACCATGGGGATGCTGTGATGGTTGTAAGTGCAAGGACTGATTGTAAATCACTTTTTCTTAATGCCGTTGTATCTTTGAACAGTTCCTGAATGAATATTGTAAGTTGAGAACTAACTGAACTAACTAAATGATCCTGTTCTTTAAGGCAGCCATATCTTTGATCCTGTATATTTAAAGAATTGCAGTCAAATGCTGTGTCTATGTCCCTGTAGGCTCAAACACAGTATTGGGGGAATAGAAACTGAAATTGTGCAGATTTATTGTTTCACCACTTCATATCAAACAACTTTAGCAACTGCCTGAAAGGGAATCCCTAGCACTGTATTGTAGAATGTGGAGCACATTGGTTGAAGTGCTGAACTAAGACTGAAACAACCCAAGCTGAAAGCTGCCCTTAACAAGGGAAACGTGACTTAGGGGCCAGTTGTTCAAGCTACTTTACAGGGTTGTTGTTAGGGGAAAATCAGAGGAGGAGGGAAATGTGCAGTGTCTTGAATTTCTAATAGAAAGGCAGAATGTAGGCCAAACAAATTTATCGTTTGTGAATAAATTGTGTGTGTGTGTGATTATTAAATAAATAAATAATAAATACATTGTTATTTATTACTAAACTGATTTCTTTTCTTCTCTGCCCTGCTTCTGCTTTTTGATATCCGGCAAGATATAAAGAAGAGAATAATAGAAAAGAACACTTAGAGAATGAATTTATCCTGCTCAAGCAGGTGAGTAAATCAAGTGATTGGCCCAATATTTAAAACAAAAAACAAAAAACCCCACGTATGTTAGTACAAATAGAGGAATAAATAGGGGACTTGTCTATAATTATTTAATTCTAGCAGTAGAGATAAATCCACTTACATCATCACTTCTTTTGATAGACAGAATATGCAGTGCCCATTGCTTTCGCATTGTCATTCCATAGTGTTTAAGGGTACAGTACCCACTGAATCCATCTTCCTGATTAACTCCATAGATCTGGCTGGGAATTCCACCAGATAAAACCCCAATATTAGAAACACCAACAGATTGCTCTGTTCATTCCTAAGGGGTTTTGTCTGCATGTTCATACCAAACATGCAGAGAATGGCTGACTCTGGCCATGTCCACAGATTAAAACACAGAACAGTCTATAGACCCCGTGGGTGCAGGGACCATGGCTTTCAAAAAGACAGAGAGAGAGAAAAAACCCCTCCCTTAATTGATTTATGGATGCTCCCTCACAATTCCAGACAGATTACAGTCAGGCGAGACTGCTTTAGCGTATTCCTAAGACAAAACCATTACAACCAACAAATACTGCTAATCAAACAAACACTGTTGTTGTTTCAGGCAGATGGCAGGACTCTTTTGAAGAAGACTATTTTTACCATTTAATAAAATGTCATTGAGGTAGGGACACCTATGACCTCAGGGGGAAGCTCTTCTGGAGACAGAGGCTACTATTGTGAATGTGATTCTCTATAAAAGCCATAATTTGGTTGCCTGCTACTGTGTATATCAGGTTCTTATGCGCAAGGATGCATTATTATGGATGTGGAGTTCTGCACATGCCTAACAGGAGAATGTACTTCCATCTCATTTATTCTGAACTTAAAAAACAGGCCTCTGTGCAGGCATTACAAGTGAATAAGACCAGTGTGTAATTATGGAAGCAAGTACAAAACACAGTCACACTGAACTCAAAATGCAAGTTATAATAGAAGCACAGAATATAAGGAGTATAACAGTCTTTGAAGATTGTCTTGTTCTACTGGCTGTCAAGTGCAGGAATCTACCACTGTAGCAAATTACATTTTATCACATTTATCTTGCCCAACCCACTTCTGAAAACTTTGAAAAAAGTTTGGTAATATTAACATTCAGAATCCAATTTCTTGTAAATATTCTTCCCCAAGATTGGAATAAAATTTCTCATTGCTACTGTATTCTCTTTGATTTTGAAGTTACATATATTTTTATCAGTGTCTTTTCCCTCCCTTCAGCAAGTAGATAAGGAATTTAAACAACAGAAGGAACTGGAATTGAAGAGGGAGTTGTTGATGGAGAATAAAGAGTTCCTGAAATATTTTTTTATGGAGGTCTGTATCCTCAAATTGCAATGTGAGAAAAAACTCTTAGGCATTACTACCAGAATTTTCATTCCATATCACTGATAGCTAGGATATATTTACTGGACAGTTATTGTTGCAAACAGCAATGATTAGTCCCATAACCTAAGGACTTTTGAAATGCCAAATATTTATTTACTTTATTGATCTCTCACCTTTATTATTTTTTTATATGAATAACTTAAGGCAGTGAACATATCTAATATTATTTCCTCCTCCTGCTTTGTCCCTAAATTACTAAATTATATCCCTCCCTCCCAGTGGTGCGATTCAACAGGTGTAACAACCAGTTCGGTGAGCGCATGCTTTGCGTGCTTGCTCTACATTTTAAAAAGCCCATTTTCGACTCACTTATATTCTGCTGCATCCCCAGTGAGTAAAACAGCTGATGCGTGGCAAACCACTCTGCCACGCGAATCAGCTGTGCTAAAAAAAAACCAGGAAATAAAGCACAGGAAAGAGCAGGAGTGGGTAGGCGGGGCCAAATGTTCACTGGAACTATCAGTTCACCTGAACTGGTCTGAACCCGTAGAATCCCACCCCTGCTCCCTCCCATCCATCCACCCACCCATCCATCCATCCATCCATCCATCCAACTTACTGATCCTTCTGCCATTGTTTTATGAAGGGATTTCACATAGGGAGCAGTCTTTTTGAATAGACACTGTCTTTTAGATTGCCACCTTCCTCCACTTTCTCCATGTTGGGGACACAGAGAGGTCAGAGAGATCCAGTTAGCAACAAGCTCCTTGGATCTCCTTTTGGCTGCTTTAATGCAACTAGCATGAATCTAGAAAAGGACTTTTAGCTGAATTAAACAAATGTGGTGCTGGGCTGAGCACAGTAGTGTATTAACCATTAAGCAGTCTAAGCTTAGGGCACCAGGCACAAAGGGGCCCCCACAAAGTTGAGAATATGGCTTCATTTGTACAGTATGTACAAAGGAGGGGGCCACCAAGGTTTGTCAGTGCTTAGGGCACCAGTGAGCCTTAATCCGCCATTGGCTGAGCAAGCAACAGCCTTCGAAATTTGTATCAAAACACCTGGATTCAGTAGCAAACTGCTGCTATAACATTATTAATTTTTTTGATTCTTTAAAAAAAAAAAAGAAGAAGGCAAAATAGGCCCATTGGTGCCTTTACTTACTGAAAATTTCCACGCAAAGTGATGGGCTTCTCGATTAACTCCCCCAAATGTTTAAAAGAACATTTGGAATTTGATTATAGGATTCAGTCATGACCCTACAAACAAATACTTTTGGTATAATTTATATGATTTTTATGAAGGCAGTCTAGTGTAGTGGTCAAACTGCTGGCCTAGAAGCCACGAGATGGTGGACTCTATGTCTCCCTTAGGCATGAAAGCCAGCTGAGAGACTTTGGGTCAGTCCTTCTTTCTCAGCCCAACCCATTTCACAGGGTTGTTGTAAGGGAAAAGCAAAAGTAGTAGGTATGTGGAAAGCAAAAGTATTAAGTATATTCACTGCCTTGAGTTTACTATATAATTTTTAAAATTATGAAATGTTTTGCTAATTGAGCTTGGAAGGGTTGATGAGACATTTGTGACATAAAAGAAAGACAAGCTTGACATCAGGTGTATGCCAACAGTGATCTTCATTAAAATGATGCATTGATGCCATCAATTGTTCAGAGATTAGACCTGCAATTAACTTTGGTCCATTAAGTTTCTAGACAGACTGTTAATGTCACTTCCGTTGCTCCTGAGTTATGATCTCAAGCAGATTCTGTGCACTTCCAGGAACTTGCTATATTGCATTGCTATCCTTCTGACATAGCTGTGGTGCTCAATATGGACAACAGCAGAGGTTTGGACATGGACCTCCTCATGAAGAACATTGATACTTGGTATCAGAGCATTGCCCAAAGAAGCAAGGAAGAAGCTAACCTTTTTTATCAAAACCAGGTATGTATCTGAGGTATGGAGTGGGTGGTTGACTCTTCCAGTTTTTTAGTGTTCATCTAGGTAACCAGAAAATAAAGAAAACTGGAACGTATCATGTCCTGGTTTCTGATTTACATCTTCTTGTTAACCAACTCTTAGCTTGTAGGTTTCATATTACTAAGGATGTGCTGTCAGCCTTTTCTCCCAATCAACACAATACTATCTATCTATTAATTTAAACAATGCTATTCTTGACAGTGATGGTAGCTGTCCACACCAAAAGACACATGGACCTCTCGTGTAAAGCCAAAGATTGATTAATTCTAAGTCAATCAAATGTATTATTCAACCTGTTAGGTAATTATAAGAATGGTAATATCACAATAACATACTTAAAGTAGCCCATTAAAATATCCAAATTGGTGGGTATGATGAAACAATTTTCATATCTTTTCACTAATCTTTTCTTCAATCACTAAGCCATTGCTATTCCTGTAAATATCAGCAGTGGTAAGTCATAGAGGTGTGAAATAAAGTTACTTCATTTTCATATGTGATGTCAGTCCAGCTTAATGCTGCATTGTAATGTTTATTTTATGGCTTATTACATTATTTGCTAGATCATTACTAGGCTGGCTTAGAGTATCTCTAAAAATCCTAGTAGTAAACGAAGACCTCGCCAATGAATCAAAATAGATGGTGGTTTAGTTTTCCCAACCCAACTCTTATTTCTCACCCTGTATACAAAGTTGCCATGGTGGAGAAGGCAGCTATTATATTTGCAATATTTATTTGTTTTTTTATTTACAGACTACAAGACTCAGCATTTGGAGCTAAATGTATGCAGCCTAGAATTAAAGGATCTAAGTGCAACAAATGATTCTAAATAGTAGGACCAAATGAACCTCAGTTTTACTATTAGGAGTTTTCTTTTTTATCCCACCTTTATTTTTTATAAATAACTCAAGGTGGTGAAAATGCATAATAATCTTTCCTCCTATTTCTCCCACCACAACAACAATTCTGTGAGGTAGATTGGGCTGAGAGAGAGAGTGACTGGCCAAAGATCACCCATCTGGCTTTCATGACTAAAGAGAGACTAGAACTCATAGTCTCCTGGTTTATACCTGGTGCCTCAAGCACTGGATCAAAGTGGATTAGATCCTACCCAGCAAGAAATTAAGCAAATAAACAAACCCAAATCTCATCATCACCCCCATCCCCATTTTTTTTTAATTTTGGGTGTATCATTTAGAATAGCTTTGAGAAGGTCATTTCTTAAGAAGTACTTATTACAAGTGTAGGGTGTTGGTGTTGGAGAAACTATAGAAGGCAATTCTGAACTGTCTATATTTGGATATGCAGGTAGTCCTCAACTTATAACAGTTCACTTAGTGACTGTTCAAAGTTACAACAGCATTGAAAAAAGTGACATGACCATTTTTCACAGTTATGACCTTTGTAACATCCCCACGATTATGTGATTCAGATGCTTGGCAACTGGTTCATACTTACAACAGTTACAAGGTCATGTAATCCCCTTTTGCAACCTTTTGACCAGCAAAGTCAACAAGGAAGCCCAGATTCACTTAACAACTGGGTTACTCACTTATCAACTGCAGTGATTNNNTTAACAACTGTGGCAAGAAAGGTCATTAAGGTGGGGCAAAACTCACTGAACAAAAAAACAACAGAAATGTTGGGCACAACTGGGCTGGTAAGTCAAGGACTACCTGTCAGCGTTCCAGAAAACCTCCACTCCAACAAATAACTCTGAGACAGACATCCTCTCCAAAGTCCTTTTTATTAGAGTAGTAAACTGGCACATCTGGGAAATCCTGAATCTGAAAGTTCTGGGTTTCCTTGCAATAAGTAAAAAATTACAAATCCACCCCCTGCACCCCGCATTGCATCACATGCCCCAATCACCATCTGTCCCAACTTGAGACGTCCTCTCAAACAGGTGCAGAAATAACATGACCTTGACTTTGAAGAAAAATGCTATTATGTCTAACCACATGTACTCCAAGAAACTCCCCCCTCCCATTTTCCCAGGCTCAAGAATGTGGCAGTGTGGAAGCGTCTGGTGCTAATATGGCTTCCAAAGCTGACACTACCTGTATTAGTAAAAGGAAGGGATCATGTAATGATAAGCTCTTGTAGCTTATTTTGAATAAATCCTCTTTTTTGCTGTAAGCATTCTGAAAAAGTCTCTTAGAGAAGATCTCAGAAAACTGCCACTTTGCAACCTTGCGACTCAGCTAATATCCCTCAGATGAAATTTGAATAATTGGATAATTTTACAGTGGCAGATGATTCAAGACTGTTTATAGGAGAAGATCAGAGGTGGTATTCAGCAGGTTCTGACCAGTTCTGGAGAACCAGTATCGGAAATTTTGAGTAGTTTGGAGAACTGGCAAATCCTACCTCTGACTGGAGATTTTANAAAATTTGAATCCCACCCCTGGTGAGGATGGAGCTGTTAGTTCCCAACAGAACCTTTGCTCAAATCATGGTCTCCTCTTTGAAAAGGCTGAAGTTGAACCAGAGCACTACAAACCTTTCTTGATCATGGTTCCATTGCTCTTCTCTCTTTTCTCTGGCTATTAGATTGAGGATCTTCAGAACAAAAAATGGCAGTGCCATGAAAGCCTGCAAAAAACCAGTGTTGAAATTACTGAGTTGAACCGGGTCATCCATTTGATGCAATGCAAAGTAGATGCTGAGAAGAAAAAGGTCAGAAAATCCTTTTCATTCCCAGAGGCGGCNTCTTCTTCTTCTTCTTCTACTTCTTCTTCTTCTTCTTCTTCTTCTTCATAAAATTTAAACATATTGGTCTTACGATATATAAAATGCCATACAGATGAGAGGGTTGTTGTTGGTTTTTTGCTTCCATAGGGTTAAGCGCCAATAATATGGTGCTCAAGAACTATGTCAAATTGAGGTGGGCAGTAGATGCTAGTCAACAACTATTCACAATGATCCTTATTAGCATGACCAGTAATGAGGCACGATGAAAGGTATAAGTGGGAGTTATATTTGAAAGTTCATTGGTAGTTTATAAAGACAGAATTTAGTCATAAAAAGGAGAGTTGTACGTCTTTGATAGGTACAATGAAAAACACAAAGGGTGAACTCGCTTTTTTATTGCACCAGCAAAGGTATCTATCTTCCACAAAAAAGGTGTTCTTCAGTGGATTAGATTTTAATTGGGTTGGATAAAAAAATCCAGTTGTTTCCGCCATCCATATACCAAGCAATCAGATTTTTGCTCTTTCCTAATATTCCACATGATCCCTACCAGAACCCAGCCAGCCATGAGGAATGGGGCTGATTCTTGTTATTGCTGCCAGGTACAATAGTGGTGTTTGTGTGTGTGTGTGAGAGAGAGAGAGAGAGAGACAGACAGACAGAGACAGAGACATACAGAGAGAGACAGAGACACAGAGACACAAAGACAGAGACAGAGAGACAGAGACAGAGAGACAGTCAGATCTTGAAGGATATAAAAAGAAGGCTTAAGGATCGACTGAAAATAAGGTTGTAGGAGTAGAGACCATAAAGCAATTTTTGCAGTTTTGTAAATAGAAGATGGAATTCTTTTTGTTTTGTTTTTGCAGACGGCTATTTTTCAAATAGCCATTGGGGATATTGAACATAAAGGAGACCGTGCGCTAAAAGATGCCCGAACAAAACAAACAGAGCTTCAGAACCGCATACAGAATTCCAAGGATCAATTGGCTGTCATCTTACGAGATTACCAGGACCTCATGAATACCAAATTGGCCCTGGATATTGAGATTGCAACATACAAGACAATGCTGGAAGGAGAAGAGAACAGGTGACATTTCAAATAGGATCTCAAAACAGGCTGGATTGCTTTATTTACCACTGCACTGTACTCAGTTGGCAGCAGCCACCATATTTGTGGGGGAGGGGGAGGGTTTAAATGATTTCAGTCTGACAAAATAGCAGTGTGCCGTTGTCAGACAAAGCCTGCTTCTTTTACCTTGACTTCACGCGCATGTCCAAATGGATGGAGCTTGTCATGCAACGCAACAGGCTTCCACCCAACTGCTGTTGTGCCACAATCACTAAATGAGGAGCGGCTTTTAGTTGCCTCGGCGACATGGCTGAGTGACAATCAGAATGCCATTTTTCATCATCAAATGTGTTCATCATTTTAGGCCTGATAATGTGTCTGTTTATTCAGATAGCTGAAATAGGAGGAAGTATCAATATGTCCCCACTTGCAACAGTCATTGCACAAATATAACCAGACAATATATTGGGAGAGGAGGGCCCCAGTTCCTGTCAGGTTGTCTTCATCTCACTTAATAAGTGAGAAAGGCTTAAGTCATCCTTAGCTATCTTGTGTTAAACTATTCTTTCACTCTTAAACTAATAAGCCAGGTTGACTTGTTCATTGAAGACCAAAAGAATAGTTTGTTGTAGCTTGGTGTAGTGGTGAAGAAGCTGGTCTACAAACCAGGAGACTGTAAGTTCTAATCCTGCCTTAGCATGAAAGCCAGCAAGGTGACTTTGGGTCAGTCACTCTCTCTCTCAGCCCAAACCACCTGACAGGGTTGATATTGTGGGAAAAGGGGAGGAGGAAGGAGTGTTAGCCATGTTCACCACGTTGAATAATTTATAAAGTAATAAAGGTGAGATAATAATCAATCAGTATCCAGGACAGCTACAATATTTGTGTAAAATATTATTTAAAATGTACAAATCAAAGATACCTGCAGGATCAGAAGCTGCATGGGTCTGAGAGCTACTAGGGAACAGCTTCTGGGCTTCTGTTTTGCTCCTGAGTATTCAAGAGGGACCTAGTTGGCTCTGGTGCAAGCAGGACCCTGGTTTAGAGGGGTCTTTGGTCCAATCCAGCACATGTGTTCCTGGATTTTAGGTTTTTGTCTTAACCTTGGCCTTATCTTTCAGCCAGTTATGTGATCTTTAGCTAGTCATTGCCTTCATCCTTGCCTGGTAATAATAATAATGATAATAGCAATAGCACTTAGACTTCTATACNNCTTCACAGTGCTTTACAGCCCTCTCCAAGCGGTTTGTAGAATCAGCATATTGCCACCAACAATCTGGGTCCTCATTTTACCCACCCCAGAAGGAATGGAAGGCTGAGTCAACCTTGAGCCTGGTGAGATTTGAACTGCCAATTGCAGGTAGCTGGCACTTAGCAGAAGTAGCCTGCAGTATTGCACTCTAACCACTGCGCCACCATAGCTCTTTTAATAATAATATAGGCTTAATGCAAGAAATGGCTGGTAGTTACTGTGGATGAGCCTACAAAGAGAAAAACACTGGGGAACATTACAGGAAAGCTTGTATGTGTTGGTAGAAGAGTTTGCTTTACTTTGGTGTGGGGGTGGGGGTGGGAGCAGAACTCCCAATTGGGTTTGGGTTTGTTTTTTTTAAAAGGATCTTCCTTTGCTAAACTTGGATGGTTTTGTGAGACAGGTTCAATGGGATGATGTGAAATGATGTAAGGTCTAGTGTGTACTAGTTCAGTTCTAGCTAAAGGCAGTGTGTGACTGCTCTCCTTCATATAAAGCTGCTGCCCCTCAAAGTGTTGCCCTCTGGATGAAGCCAGAGTAGAATTATCTGCTTACCTAACCAAGACGGCCAACGGTTGTAGTTTCAGGTCATATGTGGAAGTCAAGAGTTTTGTTTATTGTTCAGATATGTGACATTTGCTCTTTGTTCCAAAGCATCTTTGCAACTCTTGTGTGTAATAATTGTGTGTTCAATTATTAAAGAATTTCCTTGTTGGTAGAAATTCCAAAACTAATCTGAAAAATGCATATCTGTATTATACAGATCTTTAAAATCTCAGAGCATCCAAGACCATGCAATTTAAGAAACATCTGTCTTTTCCTTCCTTTTTTTTCTCTTCTCTTTGTTTTAACAGAATACGCAGAGGAGGAACTGTGATGATGGGTAAGGAATCTGAACTTTCTTCTAATCTTTTTTTCTGAACATTTAATTTTGTTCAGTATAATTTCCAGGAAATGTCATAAGAATCATTCACTGAACCATGTAATTCTTTTACAGAAGTCACAAATGCTACTTATCCACACTATAACATGAAGCATTAGAATGAAGCAACACCAACCACTGAATGGCTATATGGAATCTGATTGCTGCCCATATGAAACTCCAGTGAAGAAGTTGCATCTAATCAGCTGACTGCTAGATAATTTGTGGAACCTGGGTAGCTATGCAGATTAATACAAAAAGGAACTGGGGCTTCACTATAAATTGATCGCATGAGACAGTGGTTTTATTTGAATGTCACGATAAGCCACCATTTATTGTAACAACAATGAGCTTAGTCTCCTTTCAGGCTCAAGTATCCCTTTCAACTGCATCCAGTTTTGTTCACCATAATACAAAAAAAATATTGAGACTCTAGGTCTAAGAAAAAGTGCAGTGAAGAGCAATAAAGATGATTAGGGGACTGGAGGCTAAAGCGTATGAAGAATAGCTTCAGGAACTGGGAATGTCTAGTGAGGAGAAGGATTATGGGCTGACATGATAGCAGTCTTCTAATATTTAAAGGGCTGTCACAAAGAAGAGGGGGGGGGAGTCAATCTATTCTCCCAAGCACCTGAAGGCAGAAAAGGAAGTAACAGATGGAAACTTATTACCGAGAGATCCAACTTAGAACTAAGGAAAAAATTTCCTGACAGTAAGAATGATTAATCAGTGGAATGGCTTGCCTTCAGAAGTTGTGGGTGCTTCATCACTGGAGGTTATTTTAAGAAGTGATTGGACAGCCATTTGCCTGGCTTTCTACAGGGGGTTGCGGGTAGGGTCTACAGTGGGTTGGACTAGAAGACTTCCAACATCCCATCCAATTCTTCTGTTATTCTGTTAATCTTGTCTCCTCTGCTGATTGGAAGGCTTGGGTTCCTCTTTATGAGTGGCAACAGTGACAAACACAGATAACTATGGTTGGCTCAAAACTATCAAATTTAAACTACTCTTTATAAAGCTAATGGGCTCTATCTTAATATTCACCAATACAGAGTAGTCTTCTGGGGCAATATTGTGACCTGCTTCAATAATGGACAGAGAAGGGTCAATAGAAAGAAGCCAGCTGCATCCCCTGTGGCGCGCAGCCAAACAAAATGGTGCCGAAGGGGAAATTGGCACGGAAAGGGAATCTTTCCATGCCAATTTTCACCACCCAACTTTTGAATCATGACCCAATTCAAAAATCAGGTGGATTTTTTGTTCGCCACCCGATTTGGTCACGAACAGGAGTGTTTGAGACCCAAGGTTCCACTATACATACAAAAACTATGCATTAAATGTGCTTTAAATGTGAAAAGAAAAAGAAAGGAATAAAGTATATCATTATAGCAATTCACAGATAATTCCATATACTTATCTAGTGTAAATATTATTCAATTACATATATTAAGTTCTAAGGCATTTCTGTATATTATTCTTTTTTTATCAACTGTATTTTGTATCAATTAGTTCCATATTTCTTTATTCTTTCCACACAAAATCTTCCATCTACAGGCAATCTGCTAATAGGTGGTAAATGTAATCAAGTTTCAATCCATTGAGTGAAAAATAAATCCATACATTTATCTTTTCAATGTTGCAATGTCAGTCTTTTAGTCATAGTAAGGACATGGAGAATCCACTTATGTTAAGTTTTCAAATTAATATACTAGCTATATAGTTTAAGAGCTGTCTTGAACTAGAACATTTTGGAACTTGTAACCAAGTACAACTAAATATCGTAGTATGTTCTACAGATAATACCTATAGTGTTATCTAAAGCACACATTAACTTGAAAAACAAAGTTGTTTCATATTCTTTATTTTATCAAACTGCCACAATATGTTCACTGTGTATGGTAAACAATAAACCTCATGCCTTGGTTATATAAGCTTATATTCTGAGATTATGGAAAGGGTTTTATCTAACCAGCTAGGTGTCTAATTTGAACAAATGGATTGTTAGTAGCTATTAAACATCTCTCTGCTCTCTCAACCAGTAGTTGCAATCTCAATTGTTTACAGTGTGTTTTACTCGATTCGATCTGAATAATAATGGTGAAATAATTAATTAATCCATGTTACCAGAATAGTCCACATGCTACAGTAAGAAAAAGGTTAAAAACAAATGGGCATTTAATTCATAGCATAAATATTAAAGTATTTCTTGGTTTAACAGTAGGTTATAAAAATTGGTACATTAAGAAAACTGTAATGGGAAGGAGAGTGGTACATATAAAAATACACACAGCATTTTATATGTCAAAAACACCATTCACTTTACCATTAATAATCATAATTTTTAATCAGTTTTTAATTGCTCATACTTTATTTTTGGATTCTTAGAAATTGGGTGGTGCTTATAGGATTAAAGGCAATGTCGAGCTTCAGCGATCTCACTGACTCGTCGTCTGGTGTGAAGCCCGACACAGTATCTTAGGTGGGGAGAGAGTCCGAAGATCCTGCAGTTTCCAATATGCTGGCTTGAACAAGGAAAGAAGTTTCACTCCTGTAGTTCCCATATCGACTCGAAGCGTCTCTACCTTATCGGCAGGGAACTGCTTGGGGGAGGGTTTTGCTGCTACCTACCCTTCCCGGCT
>AZIM01005949.1:27127-44353 GCA_000516915.1 Ophiophagus hannah | reverse complement strand
AACCGCTTAGAGAGGGCTGTGAAGCACTGTAAAGCGGTATATGAGTCTACGTGCTATTGCTATTGCTACCCGTAATACATTTTTTTAAAAAAGAAATACAAATTACACTTTGGAAGAGTAAAATTAAAGCTTTTCAACAATGGTTTTCATGGTTTTTTTTCCTCCTAGAGTAATAAAGGAACAGAATATATGTGTGAGTGTGTGTGTGTCTGTCTGTCTGTCTGTCNTGTGTTTCTCAGAGTAATAAGGGGAATCAATAGAGAATATCTGCATACCTCTTGTGAAAAACAATCCAGCTGGAATATCTCGGATGTCTGATGCAAGTACTATGTAGAACTCTGAATAAGTACCCAGGGTTTCCTCATCCCTTTCCAGGTTTTTTTAAATGTAATTTAGATAATAGACAGTTTCATGTGTCTGCTTGTCTCTTCTGAAAAACAATTAAGTTGGGGAGCCTGGTGTCTGATGAGCAGATGCTTCAAAGTACCCCAATCTTTTTTTTGGCTATTCTTTTTCGTCTTCTGAGTATCAGTAATCTCTTACAAAGATTGCACAGAGTGCACAATCTACATTTCATCTCAAGTGCTTTCTTCCACTGCTTTTTTTTCCCTCCAGGGCAACATAACAGCATTGCAATTTTCTATGGCAAATCAAATTGGGAAAATCACAAGTACCTTCTGGATGTTGAGTATTCAGATCCATCTTTGTAAGGCTTTTTATCTGAATCAAAGCATGTGGAATACAGAACTCGCCTCAGCGATAAGAAGAAGTCCATTTTATTTAAAGTAAATCTTTTCACGCAACCACCTTTTGGTCTATTGATTGGGGCCATAGCTATGCCACCTCAGATTCTTCTTTAGTTGAAATATTTGGATTTGTGATTGGCTTTGATCAATACAGAGCAAGCGTTGTAATATTGAAAGACCGTGCCTCTTACGAGTTCATAATGTATAAGAAGTACTTATTGAAATATACAGTGTGCGCATCCATTGATTGTTCAGCACTAAATCCTACACTGAATGCTTTTTCATTTCAACTTCTGAATTGACTTCTGCCCAAGGAACAGCTGGGAGGGACAAAAATTCGTACAAATCACACAAGAATTAAGGTGCGCTCGATTCCTTCACTTCCAAGGTGACAGCACCCCCTTGCTACAGCATAAGTTTCCCTTGCAGTTGAGATTTCCTTCTCAATAATCCTCCTGTACAATGAAAGATACTTTGTTGTGCCTCCAGTGTGAATGACTCAAATTACTGGCAAAGCATAGTGACAGGAATGTTTGGAAATGAAGCAAAAGACTCTTCAGAATGCTATGAGGAAAGCAATTGGCACTTCGATTCAGGTTCTGTCAAGATTCCCAATAGTCTCTGAGGAGGGCAAAAAAAAACCCAACCTCAGTAACAATTCATATCATCACCCCAATCTTGGAAAGACTTCAAAATGATGGGACAATGCCGATGCCCTGCAGCCATTCAAGTTTGGATAGGCTTGTATCTCACAGGTCTTATGCAAATTCTTATTCTTCTGGGATGGATCTGCCCATTCTACTAGTCTTACCACATAGCTGTCTTCTCTGTATGTAAATGCAATAAAGTTGCATATGTCAGCTACTGGGGGTAGCACTTCTGTGAGGCCTCCTAATGGTTTCGGATCCAGAGAAGACTAATTTAGCTGGAATGTAGCAGCATGACATGCCCTTCAAACTTCTTTTAGGATTAAGAAGCCACAATGTGATTCATTTGCACAGTCAAAAAGAAGCATCCAGCCTCAACAGATTTCAGATTTTGAGCTGATCATTTACCGGACTATTCAAAAGACGAGTTCCTCCTGCGCACAATTTTTCCTAAAAGCAATGGTTCTCTTAAGGCCACAATTCATTATGGGAAAGGACAACATAAAATTACCTCTCACTGTCAAAATTTGCTCTTCATGACTTTCTTTTAATTTTCTAGTCTTTGGTTCTGGAGTAATGCCACCAAGACTATTTCAGAATAAATGATTTTAAAAATTATAAGGTGCATGTGCCTGCATGTATGAACAGAGCGAGACAAAGCGATACATACATAGTAAAAATCAGCTCTGGGAATATTCCTTTAATTATAATAAAAATAAAACAGGAGTCTTCTTGCCAAAACTAAATGTATTAATAATAAAACCGATATTTATTTAATAGACAATTCCCCTCAGAATCTTTGTGGGTAGTGGTGATGGGGAGCATTCAACATCAGGGTTTTTTTCATTCGAATGTTTGTGATCAATATAAATATTATTTCTAATAAAATGTATTTCTTTGTTTAAATAAAAAGCCAATTGTACAAGCCAAAAACAAGTTAGTGTGGAAAAATGTTGACGTTAGTGGCCTAAAGCTTTTTTTAAAAAAAAATATCTTTTTTTAAGCCACATTAAAAAAAAAACTTGATATTTAAACCAAAACATATATGTAAGAACAGTGCAGCAGAATCTTTTCCTCCATGCAATGGTCCTCCTTCTTTTCACAGGAGTGAAAGATCACAGATAAAAACGTAAAATTTCATAGCCGGTAGATATAATCTTGCCCATCTGCACTTGCTCATGATCTTGCAATTAGAGCTTCCCCAAGAGTTAGTTGTGTAGCTTCTGCTTAAGTACTTTTCCACAAAGGAGAGCTTTTAATTTCCCAAAGCGGTCAAACCCACAGTCCAATAGCAATTATCCTTTGAAAACATTCCGCTAAATCATAATAGATAGGTGTACCATTCCTTGCTTTTTTAAGGAATATTCTAATCTGCAGTGTAGACAAACCACAAGCTGATCTAAAGACCCTTCTGATCCTATATTGCAGTATTCCCTAACAAAAGTAACTTCAGGACTTGTTTTACGGAAGATCTTTACAACGGAGTTCAGGCACCTACAGCCACCTACACAGATATGCACAAAGTCTTACACAAGGGTCAATAGCGATGTGCCAAAGGTGTAGATTGTAGTCCTGAAAAAGCACATAGGGAGTAATGCCACTGAATATAATACAGATTGATACTCNCTGTAAAAGGAAATCTAGCAAATGGGGCTCCAAGGAATAGAGAACTGAGTTGCAACCTGCTTAACTATGGAATATCTTACTATTGACCATCCTCAGTGTCAAAACATACGCACTGTATGCAGATTATCTGTGATCCAATCCTTGGAATGTGCACAGCAAAAACTTTAGCTCCAGGGACCTGGTGCAGCTCACAAAGGACCACCTATGGACCCAAGTAAAGTTAATTTACTGTAAGGAGGTGTCTGGTCCCCCACACAGGTTTGTTCCCAGTGCCCAACACGCTGAAGACCCTAGACAGCTCTTGACAGATTGGAAAAAAATGCATATGTGAACATATTTTTGTAATGATCAGAATTGTAGCTGCTTCCCCTTTCATTTGACTAAGACAGTTGAGTAACCAGAGAGTAGATAAGCAGTTTTGTAATTATTATGCTCTCCTTTTTATTTGCCTTCTTGCTAATGAAATAGTCTCCTAAAAACAAAAATTAAAAAAGGGAAAAGTGTTGATCCCTTCAAGATCTTTCTCTCTCACACACAAACTCTTTACACCAGTTCTGTAGTGTTGTGTTAACTGGAGTGGGCGTGTCACAGAAGACAAGTTGCTGCAAGGCACATCAAGTGTTCGAGTATCCAATTGTCTCAAGTTCTGTGCCAGGTTCTTTCCCAAACAGATAAAAGGGGAGGTTTCCTGCTCCTTTATATCAGAGAGGTTCTGCCTTCTTCTTCCTCTGCTTTCTCTGAAGTGCTGCCTATCATCCAAAACTTTCTTCATCTTCTCTCTCCAAGCAAACCATCATGAGTCGTGTTTCCTATCGAGCATCCTCCGGAGGAGCTAACAGAGGCTTTACCTCCGGCTCTGCAATTGTTGGTGGCGGTGGCGGTGGGAGAACCAGTTTCAGCTCCTACTCGGTCTCTCGAGTTGGAGGAGCAAGAGGTGGAGGGGGTGGCAGCTATGGACTTGGTGGATTTGGCAGCCGAAGCCTGCACAACATGGGTGGAAGCAAACGAATTGCCTATGGTACAGTTAGTGGAGGTCTAAGATCTGGTTATGGTGGAGGATACGGCCTTGGTGGAGGAGCTGGTTTTTGTTATGGTATGGGTGCAGGTGGAGCTGGCTATGGCATGGGTGGAGGTGCTGGGGGCTTTCTGGTAGGTGGACCAGGTTTTGTAAGAGGTGGTCCAGGTTTTCCAGTTTGCCCCCCTGGTGGCATCCAAGAAGTGACCATCAACCAGCACCTTTTGCAACCTCTCAACCTTGAGATTGACCCAGAGATTCAGCGAGTGCGTTCTCAAGAAAGAGAACAGATCAAGACACTCAACAACAAGTTTGCCTCCTTCATTGACAAGGTAAGAGGGAGTGATTTTACTTGACCTTTGGGGCCACTAAATTATCCAATGGCTGTTTATCCGTTATTTTGGGGTGTTCTCTGATAAGGTCACATCTGATATAGGCAAATGAGCAACAGACAATTATTTCTAATATTGTCCAAAATCACTGCCACCATCAAATTGTTCAATTAAGGTTTTTTATTCTGAGGATGAAGGATCATGTAAAATAATGAAAGAGCTGAAAAAATAAGGCCCCAATTTTAGATACTTTAAACATGTTAGTTTCAAAGTCAATGGTGCCATTCTTAAAAATTACAGATTATTTCCTGTTTTTCTGGATTTGTGTACTCAGTTTGTATCCTTTGTGAAATCCACAAATATCAACCCTGACTGAGGCCAATTTATCAAAAACATTGTTTAAAAATAGATGACACAGATATGGTAAGCGCTGAGGCCAAAAAAGGATGCTTCATATATTCACTGCAGATAACAAAAGGAATTCACACTCCAATTATAATACCGTTATTAATCCAGCTTGCAGCTTGGTATTGTTTGGGAGGGGAGCGTGATAATATGTAACATTCTATCATTGCTTTGGGTGTTGCAATCTCTTTGCCATGTAACAGGCTCTCTGCACCCTACGGAATGTGTGTGATTTTACTGAAGCCGTGAAGACTAGGTTATGGAGGATAAAAACATAACTGCTAAATGAGCATTCTGAAAAGTATATATTTTTAAACTTATTTTTCATGTCACTTGGAACAGCAGTTCCGTTCCCTGCTAGCTTTCACAATCTTCTTTGGACTTCCCCCTCTTTTTCCCCCCTTCCTTTTTTCAGCCTCCTTTGCTATTTTTTGTCCCTCCTGAATTGCTGTTTTTGATTTGTTCTCTTGCTTGATTTGTTCTGTACATGGTTGACACCATCTAGAGCTGTGGAACTTTGCAGAAGAGATATGATGGTTTTCTCCTCCAAGGCGCTTCCAATCTTACTCAGTGAGAAGGGACAAGATTGAATTGGGGGTGGGTGGACGAGAGAAACCATTCAGGTTTTGTTTTAACTGGAGCAAGGGCCAAAGTGTCACCCAAAAGCAGGGTGGGCATCCATTCATCTCTTTCCCAGAGGAGTTCTCCCCACTGAAGGGTTACTTTGCTTCCATGCTTCCATTTTCAAGACTTTCTCTGTTCTATCTTGCAGGTCCGATTCTTGGAACAGCAAAACAAGGTCCTTGAGACCAAATGGGATCTCTTACAACAGCAGGGGACTCAAGTTCAGAGACTCAACCTTGAGCCTCTTTTTGAAGGATATATTAACAACCTCAGGAGACAACTTGATTCTCTGGTAAATGAACGGGGAAGATTGGACATGGAGCTGAGGAATATGCAAGACATGGTGGAGGACTTTAAGAACAAGTAAGCAGTTTTCCATTCTATTCCATTCAGTCTAACATATCGAAAGGGCTGAAACTGGCAAGATGGGGACCAGAGTGGCTTAGGCTAGACTGAACCGTTATGTAATCGCTGAGCAGAATCTCCATCTCTCAAAGCTGGGGAAACAATCACCAAAAGTCCATTGGTTAAAAAAAAAAAAACCAAGATAAAAGCAGATTTTGATTTCGATGTTCTGCCTGATTTCTCTGCCTAAAGCAGTTTATGTAGGATAATTGTAAGGTTTCCACTCTAAGCAAATTCCTGACTGTCTGGAGATCCAAGACGTATTGCAATGCCTGGCGTGACGTTTTAGTTTACGTCTACATAAAAGGTTGATATTTCTTGCTGAATATACAGCCCCATCCCATGCAATTCATTCCAAAGGGGCTTACTGCCAGATACAGTAAATGCAAAGAATCTGATACTAATTATCTGAATTAGATCCGATACTAATTATCTGGATGCATAGAATAGGAAGCATTCTCTGTTCACCTCAAACCATCCAACGAGCAGTATGAACTCAATCTAGTGGGAAGAACCCTGTGCATTTGCACTGCATTCCTATCATAAAAACCTGGATTTGGGGGTTTAGGGTGTATGGCTGTACAAGTTTTTTTTTTTAATGAAATAACAAAATGAAATCAGAAAGCCAGATGGCAGACAACACCTCTCCTTTCCTTTTCTAAAAGTTTTGAGAGTTTTGTTTCACCTGTTTGATGTGAATCAGATGCAAGGTCCAAGGCAGGTGCTTCCCAAATCCTCATTATTAACATATTTATTCAGGTTGATAAAGGCTTACATGGAGCGGTAAATCTTATCCGTGAACCTCATGCCTAACCAAATTATTACATTCTTAGAAGAGTAGAAAAGCTCTGGGGGACTAAATTTTGGCTGTGAATATTAGTGAACATTATTTCAAAATGAGATCAACAAATGCTAACTACTTCACAAGTACGCAATAGCTTGCTAAATAGCAAACAAAAGTAGGAAAGGGTCAAAATAGATTCTACTCAGTAGTTTGCAATCCTATACCAAAGCTTAATTTCTCCATACTCCCCCTTAATCGTGCAGCCTTCTTTTCTGTGTGGTTCAAACTAATTCAAGTTTAGAAATCCACATGCTCAAAGGCAAAACTGATTAGGGCTAAAGTCAGGCACCAAACTGCTCAGAATTAATCTGCTAATTTGCAAAACCCTCCCATCCTTCTTTTGTTCATTCCAGCCCCACCTTTGCTCCTGGATAGTTTGATTTGGCTTTATGTTATGAGGTTTCACAGAGGGATGCCTGCAATGTACAAGTTTACCTTGCCAAACCTCACAAAAGAATTGCAAATTAAATTATGCACCGCTACAAATTAAATACTTCATTTAGACTTTTGCACAAGCGTACATTTTTATAACAGTCTCTCTTATGGCCTTTAGGAACATTCTATAAGCTATGTGTCAGATAGCTAGCTAGGATGAACATTAAGTAAGAAGCTCCAACCTATCTAATAAGAATGTTGAATATGATGTATTTTCCCTCCAAACCTGTGTGTTTTGCATTTGCTAGCTATGGCTTCAAACAATTATTACTGAGCCAAGCCATAAGCATCAGAATTAGGTTAAGCGTTTGAACACTCAAGGGCTTCACTTCACTATTACTGTGCCTTAATTTTAAGGTAGCTATAGTAATTATGATTCTATTTATAAAATACTGGGAATTAAGGTATAGGCTGTATATTGATATTTTGCCAAACCTGTTCACCAAACTACATATCAGGAAGATTGGAAGATTCTTTACCATTGAAAGAAGTAATGTGAAACCAATTAAAAGCTGTAATGAAGACCTGACCTTAAAATGTGGCATTCAATTTCAAGTCAAAGACAGCATTTTAAAATTTCCCTTACATTTTAAAGCCACATCAAAATTAAAGACTGTGCCAAATTAATGGATCACAACAATGTGCATATCAAAGTACACACTTACTCTCACTAACCATAACGGAAAAATAAAAGATGTACCTGAAATTCATTGTGCTTCCCTATGAACATTGTGTTTCTGAAAATATATCATGCATGAAGCAGCTGGAGGAATTTCAAGGATTGGTCTTCTGAAAAGAAAATAGGTTAACTTTCAAGGGAATAATTCAGGTGGCATAGACGATGAAGATTTCTAGAATGCACTGATAAAGATGTGGATTTAGCTGCCTCATGTATGGTCTGTCTGAAGTAATGCTCAGTTCTCATATGTGCAACCTATGCCTATTGCTAATTCTATCATTTGTTCATCTTGTCTGACAGATACGAAGAGGAAATTAACAGACGAACAGGTGCGGAGAATGAATTTGTCGTGCTCAAGAAGGTAAGAGATTTGCCTACAGTATTGTGGTCTCAATGAGATGAAAAAGAACGCTTGACTGTGTTAAGGCGAGCAAGTCTGTTTTCCGCTCAAAATATAGCAGACTTTTCTTCTGTTTTGTGCAGGATGTGGATGGTGCCTACATGAACAAGATTGAACTTGCTAGCAAATCAGACTCACTGAATGATGAAATTGAGTTCTTGAAAGCCCTGTTTGAAATGGTAAGTTTCCTTAATTACGTTATCAAAGGTTTTATTTCTAAACTTAAAATAAGCTCTAGGTCTATATTCAGTCTGAAAACTAGAGAATTTAGTTCTTAATGTAAGCCTAAGCTTGAACCTTAGAAAAAGCCTTAGTAAATCTAAATCTTCTATATCTGACTAAAGGCAAAATCTTTCCAAGATTGTTAATTGGAAGCACTTGGAATTGAGTATGGCATTTTATACATGCAAGGCATGAACTATAGTACTATCAGAGATCATAGACTATATTATCTCTCATCCCTTTAATTAATTCCCTTATATTTCTATTTGCTATTATGTAGGCTATAAATATATTGAAAAAAGAGTTGAAAAAATGCTACTGAAAGCAAAAGAAGTTATTTTTATTAACAGAAATACCAGTTCCCTTTCAATACCAATAAAAAATATTTTAAAAATATGTTTCATCCCGCCTTTATTCTTTTTATAAGAAACTCAAGATGGCGCACATACCTAATATTCCTTCTGCCTATATTTTCCTCACAACATGCCTGTGAAGTGGATTGAGCTGTGAGACAGTGAATGGTCCAAAATGCCTAAGGTGGGACTAGAAGTCCTGGTTTCTAGCTTGGTACCTTAACTTAACCACTAGACCGAACTGAATGTATTCAAAATTTTATGTATCACTCTGAAACTTGATAAATTCTCTGATTTGAAGTCTCCGATTATGGACATTTTCTATCCCTGACCATCTTACCTTATTCAGTGAAAATGGTTATTTGTTAGCACATCAACTTAATGCAGCAGAAAGAAATCAATGAATCTTGTCATTAAGAAAAAAAATAAGCAGGGGGAAAACTATATAATACTATTTTCTTAGCAATGCTAAAAAAATGAGGAGTTGGAATTCCTAAGATGATCATAGCAGACTGATTTGTCAAAGCTTGTTGTGTATATTTCTTAATGTTCCACTGCAGAAAATATTAGATCGGTTTTTCCTTTAGAAAGGATATACTTCCAAAGATATCTTCCCTTCACCAGTTTCCACCTGTTTGGTTATGTGTTTGAAGAGCTGACTAAATGTTAAGGCAAGCAGAGACTTAACGACATCAATTATCACATCTTTTGCAATATAGACTCAATTTCCTCCAGCTATTCCTGGATCAAGACAGAACTATATTTAAATAAGGTATCTCCACACTGCAGGGCTCACTAGTCTGAACTTGATGCTAGCAAGCAATGGAAAAAATATCCACCCCCTTCCTTGGCAACTTTTCTGAGTGAAATTAATCACTTTGATTTGGAAACATTTATGAGTTATGGAACATATTTTGACTAAGCTTGGATTCCAGTTATTGGGAACAACACCTTCTTTCCCTAAAATTCCTAACTCTAACAAAAGGCATTACTAAGAAAACTAAAGAGCTGCTACAAATTGGAATATAAATTGAAAGGCTTCAAACAAAATTGAATTAGGATTTCAGAAAGTTCACTAGCATGGTTAGGTACTTAATCCATTTTTCCATAACTGCTTCAACATGACCATACTACTTTTGCCTCGGTGTCCAAGTGACCTAGTGTTTGTTTTAATTTTTTTGCAGGAATTATCTCAAATGCAGCAGCAAGTATCAGATACCTCTGTCGTATTGTCCATGGACAACAACAGAAACCTGGACTTGAATAGCATAATTGCTGAGGTCAAGGCGCAGTATGAAGATATTGCCAACAGGAGCCGGACTGAGGCCGAATCATGGTATCAAACCAAGGTTAGTAGCTAGCATAATAAATTTATTAAAGGCCTAGAGCAACTTTTCATAATCAGGACACCTCCAGATTGGTTGGACTACAGTTCCCAGAATTCCCTGCACTAGAGGGCAGCGGGTTGTAAATGTGTTGTCTTCCCATCCTTGACAAAATTATGCCAACATCAATTGTGCCGGCGTGTGGCACTGTCCTTCCAGGTTTAATGGGTGAATGAGAAGGAAAGAGACTAATGCACTCACCTGGGTGCATTTCCCCACCCAGGGCGTTTCCTACTGGTGGGAGAAGCAGCCATCAATCATACTCCAGAACATGTGGTGGCTCAGGATTGGGTGAGTGTAGGCAGGTGTCTCAGGTGAAAGGCTTAGTCCCCTTTCAAATTGCCTGAGGAACATGTCAGAGGCAAATAAATGTGAGCTGAGATAGGCCATTTCTGTTTCCTCCAGATCCTTCTGCAGGAAAACAGTGGTTATTGGGGAGCAGGAGGGAAGAGGAGGTGAAGCGAAGTGAGAGGAGAGGAAAGGAGAGGGGAGGGACTCTAAAAATAACTGCATTGACAAGCCATAGACTTGGAGAGACCTGGGTCCAATGGAGAGAATTATGTGGTCCAATGCTCCAATGTTGTTCACCAACTGTCTTTTGGGTCTGGGATTTGTGAGCTGGATGCAGAGGATGGGTCCCAAGACCAGAGCAGGGAGAGACACTCCCCCCCTGCTCCCGTGCTTTTTTCCACCTGTTGCAAAACTGACTTGTTATAGGTACAGAGGAGGAGCATATGATAAAGCAGGAGGAGGGTGAGAAGTCTGCTCCCTCTTCCTTCACTCTGTCTTTGTGACCATCAGGCTAATATTCGTGCGCCTTCCTTTCTGCTCATTCATTTTTTTTTTTTATTTATTTATTTATTTATTTATTTATTTATTTATATTCATCACTCTATCTAGATCAGGGATCCCCAAACTTGGCAACTTTAAGACTTGTGGACTTATTCTGGGAGTTGAAGTCCACAAGTCTNNNNGTTGCCAAGTTTGGGGATCTCTGATCTAGAGTGCCTCTGGCTGGCTTACAACAACATAAAAGCATAAATATGAAAGCGTAAAAAGTGTTAAAATTAACAATAATTAAATAAAAGATTAAAACCCAAAAGCAGGGATGGTATGGGTGTGCCCTTTTGTCTGTCATTCAATCAGCTACTTCCAGCATAGTGCGTCCTCACTGGGGCCTCAAGCCATCAGGCAGAGCCAGTTCTAAGGCCCTTCTAGAAGGTCAGAAGGGTATAGACAGATCTCACCGTTCTGGGAAGTGGGAAGATGTTCTAGAGGGCAGGGGCCATGACAGAGAAGACTCTTCTCCTTGACCCCGCTAGCTAAACGTCCGTGGCTGACGGGATCTGAGGAAGGCCAAGACATGTGTTTCCGAACTGCAAACTTCAGGCCTCAGCCTGTGATCCTGACTCTAGTAGCTTCATTTCCTCAATCTACAAAGAGTCCCTTGAAAGAACTTTTGCCTCCACATCATAGAACGCCTTCCCCAGCCTCTGTGCTGGGGGTCCTTTTCCATTTCCTCTGTTTTGATAATACCTTTGTTTTATTTCTGAATGTCAGTATGAAGAGCTACAAGTGACTGCTGGGCGCCATGGGGATGACCTTCGCAGCATAAAGACAGAAATTGCTGAATTTAATCGGATTATCCAGAGACTGAGAGGTGAAATCGAAGCCGTAAAGAAACAGGTGATATTTTAATGGATCTTGCCATTTAGCTTGTGAGAACGGACTAGAGAATAGGCCCTTTGCTTTGCCACAGCAGATTTGTACCACGGATATGCATTTTTAGGGGGTGAATAAACAGTCTTCCAAGCACTGATTTAATACATTCCTTGCATACAGAAAAGAAAACTAAGGAGAAAACTACTTTGAATTATTTTTCATGATACACAGTGAGATTTTTTATGAGGAAGCACTCCAAAAAAGAAGGGAGGGAGGGAGGGAGGGAGNNNGGAGGGAGGGGAGGAAGGAAGGAGGGAAGGAAGGAAGGNNNGAAGGAAGGAAGGAAGGAAGGAAGATCAAGCACAAAGTAAGGGAGATGGGAGGGAAGGCGAATATTGAAAAAGGAAATAATTGTTAAGACAACAGTGAAATGTGTTATCTGAAATTCAAGCAGTTGTCATTTCTGGTTAGCATTAACTGCCAGTTACTGCTAACCAGAAATGATGGGCATTCAGCATTCAGATGACATAAAGAAAAAATTATGGTCTGTGGTTAAACATCATGCAGTACAAGAAATAAGTGGGAAGCATGTAGGGTGCCATTATACACACCAAATACTATGTCTATGGAGATTCCCAGTCATCCAGGTCATAGTTATCCCAAAGGCGCTTTTTCAAAAGGCAACTAGACTTGTTTTTTTTTCTTTGAAAACATTTCACTTCTCAGCCAAGAAGCTTCTTCATGAACTGAAGAACTGAAGAAGCTTCTTAAATGATAGGCAAAACGTTTTTAAGGAAAAAAAGCAAGTCCAGTTGCCTTTTGAAAAAGCACCTTTGGGGCAGCAAAGACTAACACACTCAAAATTTCTTCTTTTTAAACATTACATTATTCTAATCATAACCACATTTTAGTATCTCTTCTACTCTGTGGGATTTTGCTAGTGAACCCACAGATAGTACATCTCTCATTGTACAAATGTTGCAAGGTATTTACATAATCAAGTGGAACAAGTTTCAGTTAGTTGCTTTGCAATAGCTTTTAGGCATTGCAAATTAAACCAGGAATCCCCTCCTTCATCTTACTACAGCAGAGACGAGCAGGCAGACAGGCAGGTTATTATATACATTTTTCTGCATCCTAATGTGTTCTAAACGAAGGTAGCCAGGCAACTACAGTGAGCCAGTTTTTCCATATTATTAAAATATTTGTGTTCTTTTATCATCCGTCTAAAGAAAACCAATGATAGATCAGCAGTTTCAAGAGCTTCTTTTGGAATTATTCCATTTATGTCTATCCAGAGGCATTATTTGCTCAGGGCGTGATAAATAACAGAAGCTTTGTATATAAGTATATAAATTATTGTTCAATTGTTGAGAACAAGTTGCAAGTGAAGTTTTATAGAATTCTGCCCAGTTCTATGGTATTTCGTGGGACAGATCTGCTTTAGCAATAGCTGGGTTTGCATATTCTTCTTTGCTATTATTGTTTAACTATGGTTTTAAGCCATAATTGGCTGAATTTCCACATTATGCTAAGGCATAAACTTAGAAAATGGTTCAGGTTACACAACACACTGAGTCAAAAATGAACAATCACCTTATATATACACCTTGTTTCCAGTGTTGGAGAAAATCTGAGCTAATGGAGACACTTAGTCCCATTTAAAGAAATATTAGTACAATTTTGGTGCATTGAACCACAAGCATTTGCTTTAGATGCAGATGTGTACTCAGCACCTATGTGTTTTATATTCTAATATTGGTAGTATGCCATTGTTTCTGTTGCACGATGTATGTTTTGTTTTTAAGAAGAGATTTTCAAGTTTTCTGGGATTACAGGATGGAAGAGAAATTCTTCCTGAATTATCCAAAGAGAACCCGTTGTACAGTTTTCACGTAAACGGCCTCCAATAATAACAATAATAATTGTTATACCCGTTCCCAGGTTGCCAACTGTCAGGCAGCCATTGGTGAGGCTGAAGGTCGTGGTGAAATGGCCCTCAAGGATGCTAAGCAAAAGCTGAGTGAATTGGAGGAAGGTTTACAGAGATCCAAACAAGAACTCGCCCGGCAACTCAAGGAATATCAGGAGCTGATGAATGTCAAACTGTCTCTCGACATCGAGATTGCCACCTACAGGAAGCTGCTAGAAGGAGAAGAATGCAGGTCAGTTGAGAGAAGCATGGCACTAAATATAATGCTTCTAACCAGTTGCTAGGCCCCTAGCTTATCTACCATTTTTTCATTAACCTTCCTTTTGACTTTCTTTAAATAAAAAAGAGCACTCCCTTGGATGTTTCACCTGAACAGCTTGCACCTTGAAATGAAACAGTTAAATTGAAAAAGCCCTTTTTAGAAGTACCTGGTGACCTTTAAAAAAAAAAAAATCTTGTTTGTGAAGTAGAAAGGTTAAACCGATCGGACCAGAATGCTGTTTTTCTACATTCATTTCACTCATGGAAGGATGACGGAACTGCATGTTTCTGTAATATTAAGAGCATTTTTTTTCTCCAAAAGGGAGGCACCTTGCTGTGGTTCTTTTTTATTTATTTATTTATTTATTTATTTATTTGCAAGGCCCACAGAGCACAAATCTGATGACATTTGGGGGCCCATTCTTTTCAGGTTGGAGAGATAAGATGGGAAATAGATGCATTAAGAGTCTATGGAGATTCTCAATCATCCAAGTCGTAGTTGTCTCAACGGTGCTTTTTCCAAAAGGCAGCTGGACTTCCCTGGTTTTCCTCTTTGAAAATATTTCGTTTCTCATCCCATCGCTCCTTGGATGGGAAGCAAAACGTTTTCAAAGAGAAAACCCAAGAAAGTGTAGTTTTACCTTTTGAAGGGGGAAAAAAAAAAAAGCACCTTTGGGAGATGCATTTAAAGTTTCATGTCATCCGTAACTAGCCGCTCTAACATTATGTGCCCCAATATGTGACGGCAGTCTGTCAGTCATGACACTTGTGCTGTGATGTTATGATGCATGTTTCATCACTTGCCCCTAACCCTGTAGACACAGGCTGAGTTCATACTACTGTCATCATGATACTCCCTTTTATATTAAAATGTGGTAATTTTACTGTAAGTAGGAGTGCTAACTCCAATTATTACATTGCTTTTTAGGCTGCAAGAAGGCATTGGAAATGTCAGCTATTGTAAGTATCGTCTCTGTTTACACATTTGTGTGTGCATGCTTTTTTTTTAAAGGGACACCGACGTGCGTTTTCTCTATAGAAGTCACAGAAGCAACTTCATTTTCTTTCTCACCCCACCCCTCCCCTGTTTTCCAGCTGTAGTCAGCAGCACTACTACCAGTGGATATGGTGCTGGAAGTGGCCTGGTCGTGGGAGGAGGTTTCGGCGGAGGAAGTGCTGGAGGACACGGAGCAGGATTTGGAGTTGGAATTGGTGGTGGCGGTGGTGGTGGCTATGGCATTAGCTGTGGCAGCAACTATGGAGGATCTGGTTTTGGTTCAGGGTTCAGCAGTGGAGGTGGGAGCTCTTTCAGTAGTGGAGGAGGTCGCCATTCCTCAGGTGGAGGAGGAGGTTCCAGTGTAAAAATTGTATCAAAAACCAGTACAAGCAGGAAAACTGCCTATTAAAGCCGGGCCCTGCTCTTCCTCCTGAATGACAATTCGCATAACCATGCTCATCATGCCTGTTGTGTAAATAATGCCAAGGGAAAACAAAAACCGAAATCAAGCGCTTTTCCTCTCTGACACTTTCACCTTTTCCATCAAGGTCTAGCTCTATAAACATTAATCTGGATATCTGCATCCAACACACTCGATCTGTTCCTCTCTTGGAACTTGATCTGTCATGGCTGAAACAGAGTTTCTCCACCTAGCACAGCTTCAGCAGGAAGTTGGTTTACAGAAGGAAATGCAACCACGTTAAGTGAACCATTTATATAACCATTTAAAGAAGGGTCTCAGATCAAGAGAATCTCTAGGTAGATCAGTGAGAGGGTTGTGAGTCATACATGCAAAAAAAAAAAAAAAAGTCTGCAGTATACCATTTGAACATCACTTCTGCAATTGCAGCATCAGCCATTCAATGAATATCAGAAATCTAACGGGTGTCAATCTTGCGCTAAACATTTCTCTAACAAAACCGGTTCCTGCAACCTAGCCTTATTCACAGTTTCTTTTATTTTGTGCAAGAGACATTCAAGTTTGCCAGTTATTGTACTTCTGAACACATGCAAAATAAATGTATTTTAGAGGGGGGTGGGGGGAAACATGCAGAAATCCAGTAATTGTAAACACCTTCTTGGTTTCTTTGATACAATGTGTTAGCTCTGATATATAAAAAAAAGATATAATGAGGGTTTCTAGACTGGCAAACTTCATGGACTTGTCTCATTCCAAACATTTCTGATTTTTTTTCTCCTTTTTGAGCATATTCTTTGGGTTTTCAGATGGAGTCAGTATAAAGCTACAAACTATTTTAACCACTCGCTCTTCTGCAGTAAATTAGCTTTGAGACACAAATGACCTGTTTCCCTTGCAATGTTATGTTTCCACACACAATTATAGTTCTTGTTCTCATTCTTTCTCTCTTTGTCACCTCTTTTCTTCCTTTCTTTAATGTGAAAGCAATATTGGAAAAGGTGATTGTTTCTGCTGCTGCTATTTTATGAATTGTAATGCTTAATTCTATGCAAGTCTGCATGACAAATAAAGAGCAATTTTAATTTTTGAATGTGCTGTTTTCTGTCATCTTTTCCCCTGAACATCAGGACAGTTCCTGGTCTGCTAGAGGTATTTTCACACCGTATTTATCTTTAAAAAATAATCAAGCACTCCCTTGTAGTATACCTGCTTTGGGCCAATCCTATATTTCAAAGATAGCAAGCACTAAAGTTTCATTTCTTTTGGAATGGTGCTAGAAGCTTCATTATCTCTGCCCCCATCCAAATCTTTGACATAAAATGATTTTTTTTTCCAAAATCCTTAATGAGGCTGTGAAATGTGATTGGAAAGAAGTGTTACAAATGTCATGCAAACCCCTCACCCATAATTCCGTCTTTTCTCAGGGCACAAACCTCACAAAAGATATGTTTCTTGAAGTGATGGATCCATTAAAGGTGCAACTTCCCCCCCCCCCAAAAAAATAAACTTACCAAGGAAGTCTGAAACACCCTATACCAGGGGTGTCAAACTCGCATCATCATGACACCATCACATGATGTATCATGACTTTTTTCCTCTTCGCTAAACTGGGCGTGGCCAGCACATGATGCATCCGGCCCATGGGCTGCGAGTTTGACGGCCCTGCCCTATACTATTCCAGACAAGTGGCTATCCAGTTTCAAAAGTCTCTGGTGAGGGAGTACCCACAACTTCTGAGGGCAAGCCGTTTCATTGGTTAATTATTCTCACTGTTAGAAATTTTCTCCTTAGTTCTAAGTTGTTTACCCCCCTCTTCTCTGTGGCAGCCCCTCAA
>AZIM01005943.1:32204-44371 GCA_000516915.1 Ophiophagus hannah | reverse complement strand
ACAACTACCGGTTCTACAGAACCGGTAGAAACCCACCCCTGGTTCCATATAAGAAATCTGAATTTATGCCATCTTTTTGGCAATAGTTTTTAGAAAAACTTCAGAAAGTTTATATGAATAAAACATCAGTGAATGCCCTTGGTTGCTACCACAAGCTATTTACAGAAAGGGTGGGATACAAATAATGTTTAAGGAATTCATCTTTATGCATATTGGCTTTCTCCCATTTTCCTTCCAAATTATTTCTTTCCTCTCCCAAAACTATTTTATTATACATATCATCATGTGTAATTGTGTGTATTAGTCCATACAGTTAATATGTTCCTCAGCTTTGTATTCAGAGATAACACAAATATAGAAATGTTCTGTTTTACTTAATATAGCTTTACAGTGCCTATGCTATCTATGATGAACCCTGACTTAATGTTTAATGATTAATTCTGTAATAACTAGAGGTTATTTTGTTCCACGTGTTTAGAAAAAGCAGTTAATTAGATAACTGCTAATACAACAATATTTTAAAAATTGAACTGTCAACAGTGGGTATCCTTATACTTGTTAATAAAATTTTCAGTTATACTGAATAATAGAATACCAAAACGCTTTCATATTTTAAAATCTGCATATTCTTATGTTGTAGGATCTAGATTTCTCATCACATCCACGGGAGCCTTGTATATTATAGATGTACAGAATGAAGATGGATTGTATAATTACCGATGTATCACTCGGCACAGATACACTGGAGAAACGCGTCAGAGCAACAGTGCTAGACTTTTTGTATCAGGTATACAATGGACATTTTCTGGAAAAAAAATATATATTAAGAAATCATTCTGGGTACACTGCTTTAATTTGTAGATGGATGTCCTTAGTATGTCTTATGATACACATTATTTGACATTTGTAAAACATGCCATACTAGGGGCAGAATAGCAAACCACAACTCTCCAGATTTCAGCAGTCCCTATTTCCTATCAGTCTCGGCCAGCAGTTTACAATTAGGGACGCTGTACCCAAAGTAGTATGCATTGTGAAAGGATATAGGTTTGGCTAGATTATTTTTCTCAAATCTGATGCCCTCCACAACACCTTGAAATGCACTTGGAACAATAGTGGGAACCAGGGCAATTCACAATGGTATCCCATGGCTGAACCTTGATGTATACATTCCAGACCAATTAAAGCTTCTGAATCTTTTTCAAGAGCAGCCCTTTGAAAAGCACAATGCAGTAATCCAAATGGGAAGGGACTAGCTAGGCATGGCTGTTGATAAGCAGAACCTTTCAATCCAGGAATAGGCACAATTGGTACACAAAATGAATTTGTACAAAAACCTCCATACTGTGGGGGAGCTCTGCAAGCCTTTGCACATCCAAAGGCATATAGTATCATCAAGATATTAATGACGCTTTGGCAGAAATTTATCAGAGATATTTCCCTAGTATTGTCATGTGATTATTCAGAGAGCAAGACAACAGAAAACCTATAGCACTTCTGCGATAATATTTTCCTGGATATTACCTCCTACATATCAGCAGAGACAATTCAGTACTCTGATACAGCATAGACATTTAAAAAAAAATAACAGAAAAGATACAATCAACTCTAGAAAAACTGTGAGAACTTATTTAATAGCTACCTGTAGTATGAGATGAAAACTAAATTAGTATAAACTTTTTTACAAGAACTCATTTTATCAAGCTTATTCATATTTAATTCTTTACAGTGAGCGGATGGGGAATGATTGAATAGAAATGGTGTGGTCCTGCCTTTTCACCAAGTCTCCAATGCACTTGCACTAACTAAATATTGATCAAAATCAATATTAACTACTCTGATGGCTTCCAAATGAACTAGGTCTGGCCAACATAGAATTTGAGCGTTACAGTGCCAATGCATTTGGATGGCAGCAGATTAAAAAAAAAAACAGATTTCCTATATGTCCATATAGATCAATCAGTTAATTTTATTGGCCATCTAAGATGTAGTTACTCTGTTTTCCAGACCCAGCAAACTCGGCTCCCTCTATTCTGGATGGGTTTGAACATCGTAAAGCCATGGCAGGACAGCAAGTGGAGCTGCCTTGCAAAGCATCTGGACACCCAGCACCAAAGTATCGCTGGTTAAAGGACAATGTTCCCTGGGAACCTGACAGCCGGTTCCGGCCAATGGTGACAGGTCTTCTGATAGAAAATACACGTCCATCAGACTCAGGCAACTATGTGTGTGAAGTCTGGAACAGTTATGGTACAGCTGAAGTGATAGGCCGTTTGCATGTAAAACGTAAGTGTCTGCAGATTATTAGAATACTATCAAAATTCTGTTTAACGGAGTCAAACTTGAAAGCATATACTGCACTTATATAGGCTCTCTGAATGACCAAGAACTTCCTAGTTCTGAATTGTGTGGAGAACCTACATAGCAGACTTCCAGGGCACTCATTTGCCTTCTAGTACTAAAGAGCAGAACTAGTTAGAAGATCTCCACTTACCACCTCAGAAATAGACTACCTTGTTATCCTCAGGAAAAATCTCTCCTTTACACCCAATACTAGAAATACTAGAAATAATTATTTGAATTGCTTACCCGTATTAGTGTAGAATATTTTCGTACAGTTTTGGTGAAATAGGATATCTGCCTACACAAACATAGAATGCAGTGGATTGGCCACTGCTAGCTACTGCAAGGCACTCTCTAAATCAGGGCTGTCAAACTCATGGCCTGCGGGCTGGATGCGTCATGCACCGGCCACGCCCACACCTGGTTTAGCGAAGGGGGAAAACGTCATGATACATCACATGACGCCACCATGCTGATGTGAGTTTGACACCCCTGCTCTAAATCCTTCACTCACAACTTTGTGGTATCCTCATAGCTCCTGAAAAGATCAACCTAAGTAATGCTGTTAACAGCTATTCCCCCCTCCCCCCAAATAATCCCACTCTGCTCTGATCTACTTGAAAGGTGACAACTGGAATCCTTTTTCCATTGGTAATTTGATGGTTGGAGGGTGGGATTGTTTGATTGTTGGGATTGTTTGATTGTTGGGATTGATTGTGGGCTAAAGGCTTTCCCCAGAACAAGCATCACTAACTTATTAAGAATTCAAGTCTTTATATATATATATTAAGATTAAAGAACTAAAGGAAAGTTGAAAAGTCAAAAAGGAAAAAATAAAAAAGACTCTCAGTATTTGACAGGAATATTTTGCTTAGAAATCACCTTTTATTCTGGAAGCATACTCATCCAGTTTCAGCTGTTTTCAAGGCAATTTTGATTAAAGAATTTACTCTGAATTTTCACCAGAACATCATTTGCTTTTTTTTCTTCACAATTTGTCTAAAGACAAAAGTAAGGAGGGCTTAGTGGTCCTGTACTGCTAAACATGCTCAAAATAGAACCATGATTATACTCCACACAAGAGAATATTTCTACATATGACTAATGATATAAGCAACAAGGAGAATATTCTACAAACTAAAAATAGAGCAGCCATTTTCTGGGATCTATCTTACTGCTCCACGGGCTGTAGGAGTTAGTTTTAAATACTTATTTGGTGCAGCAGCATGATTCTGTCTGGTTATCTTTATTAGGTTTTGGATTAAATTCCGCAACTCCATTACATAGAATGAAACAATAATTTCAGGTGTCCTAAGAGAGGGTAACAGTGGCAACTGAAAGTCATTTCTTGTGAATCTGGCTGTAAATATATAGACTTATGTATGCCATGCAGCTTGTTCTCCTTGTTATTATCAATATTTTTCTGAAACCCACCTGTTGCCAATTTAGCTCATTCATGTAGTGAAGGCTTGTCATGCTGCTATTTTCCTACAACAGCCAAAGTAATTTAACCTACCCTTTCTGATGTAGAACATTGCTATTTGAAGTGGTTATTTTTTAAAAATGTGATTCCTTTATATCCTTCATAACCTGTATTGATATTCAGTGAGTTAAACATTACTCTTTTGGTTTGCTCATCAATGGCCAAAATAAAATGTCTGAATTCAATGCCTTCTTCCAGAGCCTCTAAAAGCCACCATCAGTCCTCGGAAAGTTAAGAGCAGCGTTGGTAGTCGAGTGTCCTTGTCCTGCAGTGTGTCTGGAACAGATGATCATGAACTCTTCTGGTATCGAAATGGAGAAATCATCAATACTGGCAATAATGTGAGAATCATTGGGGTCAATCATGAGACTCTTATTATGGATGGCATGTCCAAAAGTGATGGCGGGGCATACCAGTGTTTTGTACGCAAAGACAAGATGTCTGCACAAGATTATGTTCAAGTGGTGCTAGAAGGTCAGTCGTTATTTTATGTATGTAAACACTTTACAAGTTAATCCATGCCTGTCCTTTTCACTGTTCTCAAAAGACATCTTGAAATAATGTTCATATATTTTAATAAAATATAAAATTAGTTTTAAAGTATAAATTTCAAAAATATTTATTCAAAACACGCCATTGTAGCACTCATAAGAAAGGCCTTTTAAGAGGTGTCTGAAAGATGTCAAAGCTGATATGAGTTGAAATAGTGTCTGGATTGTAGCAGTGTATAGATTACCATATCATAGCCTACAGTTTCCTGGAATTCTTATTTCCTTATAAAAGAAATTCCTTTTTCTACATCAAGTTGTTGAAGTTTTTTTTTTTTTAGTTTTGATAATTTTCTTAACAAATCTGTGGAGGAATTGTTGAGTCTGTCATCTGTACTTTGATAACTATCTGGTTTGATACAGCAGCTAAACAGAACAGGTATTGATAGACTCCACTGGATAGTTAGAGCTCCAGGAAAAAAAACGATTGCAATCAGCCTGCCTTCCATTGAGGACCTATATATTGTGCAGGTCAAAAGGAGGGCTGAGAAAATATCTATATAGACTTCTCACATTCTGGACATAAACTCTTTCAACTCCTTCCCTCAGAATGCTGCTAATAAGGCATTGCATATCAAAACATCTAGACACAGATACAGTTTTTTTCCCCTGAACACCTAATCCTCACAATATTGTTTTATGTTAAATTTACCCTTGTTGTATGGTTGTCCTTCTCATCTTCTCTACTATCCCCTCTTATTGGTATCATACTATGATTATTATTACCAGTACTCTGTTGCTTTTCATCTACACTGAGAGCTTCTGAACTGGAGACAAATTTCTTGTGTGTCTTATCACACAAGGCCAAATGAAGCTATTCCATTCCATTGTTACAGGGAAACAGAAAGTGCTGTTTTCCTATTTATTTTCTTTGTTTTGCTTATGGAGTTACTTATATTATTCTGCAGCTTTCTTCCTTGTCTTGCATCATAAGGAATTCCTTTTATATTGCCAGAGATGTTGCAAGTTGCTGAATCAAACTAGTGAAAGATAAGACACTTGTATGTGCCCACCTTGAAACTAATGTTAAATGTTAGAAGCCTTCATCCCACCCAATTCTATAAAAATGTATTTGGGTTTATTTTTTGTTTGTTTTTATTTTTTCCTCTTATTTGAAAAAGTGAAGTGAACTGATTATGTTTTGATTGATCATGTCTTGGGAACAAACAGTAGTTCAGCTAATTAAGGTAGTACCATCTGCCAAGGATGAAGTCTGGATAAAGGCCATGGATCACCATTTTTAAAATGATGCTCCAATTGTTATTTTGTGTTCTGTTTTGAATAGTCAGATAAACTTTCAAGGTAGCATTGATAGATAGTTGAGAAAATGACCAAATGGAAAAACAAATTTGCTGATTTATTTATTTCACATTAGTTTTGTATCCCAAGATCTTTGATGGGGGATGGCAGAATAGACCAAAACAATCTCTTGCAGATTCTCAGTAACTTGGTGCCAGCTCTCTAATATTTATATATTGATATATATACTTGAAAATTACTGACTCTGGCCAGTTACTTCTGATTATAGCCATATTCTATAAGGAATATATGAATGACAATGGAATATGGAATAGGTTAACAGGGTACTATAAAAGTGTCAGGGTTCCAACATGTCAACACTTTTCCCAAGTGCAGTTGGCTCTGCCCTACGTAATTTACTGTTCACCTACGACCCTGTTTCCCCCCTCCTCCCAGGATGTGTCATAAATCACATTCTCCAACTAAGCACTTTCATGGGCTGTGGAAAACACGCCTCTCNCCAAGTGCAGTTGGCTCTGCCCTACGTAATTTACTGTTCACCTACGACCCTGTTTCCCCCCTCCTCCCAGGATGTGTCATAAATCACATTCTCCAACTAAGCACTTTCATGGGCTGTGGAAAACACGCCTCTCCAGCTGGGTTTGGTTACTTGAGACACAATCTGGAGAAAGGTATGCGTGGAATGTGCTTCTGATCATAGCAACAAAATGCTTCATCAGATCCCACCCCCTCCTTATGGCAACTCAAGAGCAGGTCAGGAATGCTTTACGAGTTGACAAAAAGATTAGTACCAATTTGATAAGCCAATAATAAAGTCAGTACCAACCAAATTCCTCCTATTTAGGTATTGTAGTTGCTTTCTTCTACTACTCCCTATTCAGTTATATCTTGAAAAGAAAATCATCACCTTCCTAGCATTATTCCCACAGGTACCCCTTTTCAAAGCAGCTGTTGTCTTTATGTTCATCTCCAGGTGACTTCTTAGATGCTGTTCATAATTTACTAGTAAGACCAAATAGTACTTATACTATTTGACAAATCAGGGTAACAATAACATGACAATTCATTAGTATCTATCCTTCAGAAACATATTCTTGAATGCTATTTGTAATGTTTTTGAACAACCACCTGTTGACCCTATTAATAAATGTGTAAGAAGAAAAAAGTCCATACGTGCTCTGTACATTTCATCCCAGGCATTATTTGAAACCATCGCAATCAGCACAAATTGCTGACACCATGTTCTCCCTAATAATCGTGAAGAAAATTATAAATTTGTTTAGAGCTAATGAAGCTACAGTGCAAACATGGCATGAAAACTAATTTCAGAATAGTCACAGAAAAGAGAAAATATTACCTATGTGGATCTAGTTACCTTGGCAACCATCTCCCATGACTAAGAAAGCCTTAAAGAGCATATTGATAATCTTTAATGATGTTGAGAGAGTGCAGGTTATCAGAGTACAACAGCAGGGAGGATTTCTAAGACATAGGTCTCCTTGGGAAAATAATGTCTGCTTTCATCTGCAAAAAGCCTGTCACTTGTATAATTTTTTTTTTTAAAGTGGAGGGTAAAGGAGCAGAATAAGCACATTCTCTGATTTATTAGCTGTGTGTCAATTCCCCTTCAGGATAAAAAGCCTGTAGCTCTTTGTCTTCTGGGAAATGACAGTGCTAATGCACAGGGAGAGGATGGGAAGGGTTTGAGAAGAGATGGAAGTCTCAGGCATGCAGCCCTTTTGGTTTAACACTTCCTTGCTTATTCAGATAAGATTAAAAATTGGGAGTGCTACAGAAAAAGAATTAATGGTTTGCTACAGAGTACTGAATGCCCTGGTTGACATCTTTATAGGTTTCATGCAGAAAATATTAGAATTCTGGGATCCCTTGTGAATCATGCTGCAATAGAGGACATGTCACTGGCTTTCCCACCCTTGCCTGGATGCTCATTAAATGGCACTTACAGTTGAAAAGCACTTTGGTGTGGCAAGATCTCTATACAAAGAAAATGAAAGTGTAAGAACTTCCAATGATCCAGTAATTATTGCAGACCTCAGCTCTCAAACAGTTTCATGCAAGGAGTGTGTATAAAGTGCACCCTGAACTTGTTATATACGTTGTGATTGTTTGGATAGAATTAAACTGCAATTCCCACTGGAGCAAAACGGTACAGCATTTTGAGGGCATTAGCTATTAGCAGTAGTAGTAGTGGTAATAGTAGTAATTCTAATGATCCCCCCAAATTTTAATGTATGAGTCTCTCCTAATTCATTGTAATTATGGTTACAATGAAAACCAAATTTGGCCCATTGGCAATCATTAATCTGGTCCTTTTTGCAGATTGTGAGCAATATTTGGCATGAGATTTATACATTCTCAGGCCTGAATTATTTTAAAATCTCCCTAAATATTGTGTTACCTAAAAGAGATAATATGAAATTATTCATTTATTAATTTTTTGTTAACTTTATAATTCCAAGTTTCTGAATTTTTTTTTAATTTGAAGGTATTTTTCCACAATAAGCCAAAGTGTTGCCTCCTTTCCAAAACACTGATGGACATGGTGTATAAATAGATGCAAACAGAATTTAGCAAATTCTTGCAAATCGTTAAAATTTGTCCATATCTCATAATAATCTTCTACCCCTATAGTATATGTGGCTGTAACTATCATGAGAAAAGGAATCATGAGCTAATCAACATGAGTTTTATTCTTTTGTCTGGAATGTCTTAGGAGAGGAATATATCAAAGGTTTCTTTAAAATAACTAAGCCAGTACTAGTTCCTAAATGCTGGTGTGTCATCTACCCTTACTTCAGATAGGTTAGATTGGTATGTGTTTGGTTGGGTTGTTACTGTACATACAGGTGTTACATACTAGACTTCTAGATTCATTAAGGGAACACTTTAACTTTATATACTGTATTTACATATATGCTTGTTCAGACTAATGTTAGGGGTTAGAGCTCACAACTTTCATGTAATCCAATCATACATTTGGTTCTAGTGGAAACAAAACAAGTTATGTTTGGGTTGAATTTTCATTTTATTTTACTGATTCATTGATTTTCAAAATTTATCCATCAAGTATGGAAAATAGAAAATATGGGAAAGGCCTTTTTAGTCAATAAATCCATCCTGAAGCTCAGTGGATAAATGCACATTAAGCTATTTGAAAACAGCAAACATGTGCAATGAAGAAGAGTTCTTCACAAATCTTGCCATCAAAGTGCTGCCATGATTAGCAAGTCCTTCAGATCCTTTTTTTGTCCCCATCTGGAAACAGGAACATTTTCTGATGTTTTCCACACTTTACCCTTCTCCAGGATTCCTCAAAGATAATATATAAAAGTTTCTCACATCCATCAACATATTCCTCAGTATTCATGATATAGTTCTTCTGTCCCTAAAGAATTAAGCTCATTCAGAGTAAACAATATTCTTTGGACATATTTCTACCAATCTGAAATTTCAGGTCTTGCCTCTTCTTGTTCTACCCAACTATTCTTTTAAACAATTATTATGTGCATACACACACATTTAATGTTAATACTAAAAGCACTTGTCACCCACAGACCCCTAATGAGGAGTTTAAAGAAATATTTGAGATAAAGAAACTGCCACAGTTATATATTTATATATATGATTTACAGACATGTGATAACTTCCGTAAGAGCTTGTGCTTGGGTTGTGGATATACTGAGTTCTACTTTTGTTAAATTTTTCTAAGTTAACTTTGGTACATTAACTAAGTCATCTCTGTTCCCTTCCTAGTTTATTTGACTACTTCAACCCAGAAGTAAATTTATAATTAGCCATAATTAATTGAAAGGAATAATATTCATATAAAATAGCAAAGGGAAAAATAAGTAATAAGCAATGACTATGGTCAAAATGAGAACTAATTGAGAACTACTTTTTGAAACAAACATTTAGTTGGTTTTCTTTTTCTCAGTACAGAGGAGCTAAACAGATTTTACTTTTTTGTGGTAAATTGTCTCATGTATCTTCTCTTTTTAACTTAGATTAACTTTCCTTCTACAGATGGAACTCCTAAAATAATTTCAGCCTTCAGTGAGAAGGTGGTAAGCCCAGGAGAGGGTGTATCTTTGATGTGCAACGTGAAAGGAACTCCTCTTCCTACCATCACATGGACTTTGGATGAAAATCCCATAATTAAAGATGGGAACCACCGTATTAGTCAGATCATCACCTCTGAGGGGAATGTAGTCAGCTACCTAAACATCTCCAGTACTCAGGTCCGAGATGGCGGAGTATATCGTTGTACTGCCAACAACTCAGCTGGAGTCGTCCTCTACCAGGCTCGAATAAACGTAAGAGGTGCTTGTCAAATCAGCTCCTCCAAAAAAAATAAAAATAAATTAAACGTCATTATAGTAAAATAAAGCATAAATGCATGTATGAACTTTGCTATAGAATGCTAAGAATTTTTTTTCCAGTGCTATCTCTATTTTTCTCATAAAGGAATAATGGTATAAGACTATAATGCTAAGGACAGCTTCTTCAGAGTAAGCATCACTTATAGGGCTTACTTCTGAGTTAATGTGTGCCAGATTGCATTGACAGCCCATTATATAAAATAAGCACAGCACATACTGTGAATGTATGTTATACATACTAATCAATTCAGCTATTTTTAACTTGCTATAGAACTTGTTTTGCTTGCATGACTTTTTTTTCTTTTAAGAATTTAACATTCATTGTAAGTATCCAGGTTAAGAATATTTCAGTTTATATCTGTAATTCAGTCCACATCCTGCCAGATGTATCAGAGTATACCTCTTCACTTAGAATATACACGCTACTGACTGAGGGTGATACAAATTTTCAACCGAAACCTCTGGAATGCAACAGGTTAGAAACAGTTGTATATAACTATTCACCCTAATTTTAGAAATGTCAGGCTACTATTTCTATCTGTCTTGTCATATCTGGCATTAACTGAAATTACACCAGCTTTTAATTTGTAATTCAACACAGATTTAGTGATTTAGGGTTTAGTGATCCCAATGCGTAGTTCAATTAATTAATTAATTGATTGATTGATTGAAATATGGCTGTTGTAGGATTAGAAAAATTGAAAGTGCAAAACAAGTAGGAAGAGCCCTTTATGTTGCTCTGTGAAGTTAAAAGACAGGAAGGAACTGTAGTAAGCTGCAGTTTTCAGGATCTAAAAGAATTATATATTTAGAAGAAAACCATATTTTCTTAACTGATTATACCTCTAAATTATTTTCAAGAGTTTGCTTTTATCTTTACAGGACCAGCCAGCATTCGGCCAATGAAAAATATTACAGCAATAGCAGGGCGGGATACCTTCATTCACTGTCGTGTTATTGGTTACCCTTATTACTCAATCAAGTGGTATAAGAATTCTAATCTGCTCCCTTTTAATCATCGTCAAGTAGCATTTGAAAACAATGGAACACTGAAGCTCTCAGATGTGCAGAAGGAGGTGGATGAGGGGGAATACACATGCAATGTTCTGGTTCAACCCCAACTGTCCACTAGCCAGAGTGTACATGTGACAGTAAAAGGTAAAACATGAATGTAATTTAAAAGTGCTTGTAGAATTGGGAATGAAGGTGATAAGCACCTATTATAGATTATGGTCTGGCTTACATGTATGTGAATGTATGTGAATTGTCTGTCAAAAACAAATGCAATGGAGATGTTAAATGTAACTTGGCATTTCCAGTTTGCATGCCATCTCCAACCAGAATTTGGAGTCATGAGAGCTTTGAAAAGTACCAGTCATAAAAACTACTACTATCACGTCAGACAGCTAACTTTCGTGGGGCAGGTCTTACTTTCAGAGGGTCTTAGGACCTAGTTGGTTGATTGTAGAAATTCTGACCTCAAAAATATTTGCTAAAGCTTGTATTGATACTATGTTGTGAACAATATTGAGAAGCCACCTATGGTTTATACCTGATTTTTAATCAACTTTTTTTAGACAGTGCCCTTCATACTTACTGATCACTAAATATCCTAACTGAAATCTTGACTCAGAAAAGTTAACACTTTGCAGTTAATTATTGTGCACAGAACCCCTTATTCAACAATTAGCTTAATAGGGCAGAAACCCCTCAGCCCCAGCTCAGCTAGATTAGAATTTTTATTGCAGGCAAAAACAAACAAAAAATAGAAGAAACCTTAACGCAAGTGTAGAGAGCTCAAAGTGTTGCTTTTTTTCCTTTCCAAGATAAGTTTCATGCTAGTTTGTTTAAAGGTCTTGGACAGATGAGATGTGTTTATACAAAAGTCTTGTTTAATCTGAGAATTTATGGTTCCTCCATTGCCAGTTTCAGCTCTTACACCACACTTTATTGGTAAAGATTTGCCAATTAATACCATGTTTCTCCAAAAAGAAGGCTGGGTCTTATTTTCTTTTGACCCCCGAAAAAACGGCTAGGCCTTCTTTTTGGAAGGTTCTAATTATTGAGTCACCTTGCGGCAGTAAAACCGACAGCCCTGCCCAGCAGGAGCCCACTGCTGGCCCACTTCTTCTG
>AZIM01005939.1:34771-45008 GCA_000516915.1 Ophiophagus hannah | reverse complement strand
ATAAATAAATAAATAAATAAATATATTGCTGAGCTGCAACCTCAGCCTCTTTAACACTTGGCCATGCTGGCTAGAACAGGTGGGAATTCTGTCCCTCCAGCTGTTGTAGAATTACAAATTCTCTACTCCTAATCTAGAAAATTGGAGAAAGGAATTACATGCAGGGACTCTGATCGGTATTGGCTAAACCAATATTCAATCAGTGTTTATGCTGAAGAGAGAAATGACAGCCTATAGCAATGGGAATCTATCAGATTTGAAATCACATTAAATAAATATTTGTATACTATTTTAAAAACATCCAAAGTGTTTAAGTTAATTCTAACACTAGAAAACTACTTGGTTTTTTAGCATTGCCACTTTGATAATCTACCTCTAGGGGCCAGTATGGCACAGTAGATAGAAATAAAGCATTTGGTTGATAGATCTTTGTTTAAACTAAGGAAAAATCTTCAGTTTACCTAAGCATCTTTTGTAACATATATACACAAGTTTATTGCAGATGCTGTAGAAGAGATGCATTCACGTTCAAAAATATTTAAGAAGTGTGTGTGGGGGGAGTGAATATATAAAATCAAAATTCACTCCACGCTGGCAAAGTTGCTTCATTTGTCCAAGACTAAAGGAAAGAGAAAAACAAACGAACATAGGTTTCACGGATTTTTCTTATGATCATTACCTATAAAACAATCGTGTGTTTTTTTCTTCCCCTGTAGTTGACAACATTTTATATTTAGTGCAGACACCTGTGCTATAAACAGATGCACGTGGAACAAAGTTTTAGACATTTTTGTCTTTTCTTTTTTTCCACCACAATTAGTATCTGCATCTGCATGCTGGGAAACACTTTGCCAAGGTCCATCCATAAAATTCATCACTTCTTTAAAAATAGTACACTTTTCATCATGATAAGCAACTTACTGCAGCTCTCCCCATTTTAATTAATATTGCACCTTCCTTTTCTATACTGTTGCTATTTCAGTCTCAGCTGTAGCAAGGCATTGTTTATAGATCATCTTTTATTTTGGTTGGTTCTCCAGCTCATCAGCCCTTCCAGGGAAAAGTTAGCCAACTTAAATTTAGTTTGACTTTGGAGCAAAAAATCTAAAGCTCTATTCACTGGAATAAATAGGAGGGTGTGAAATATAGCAAAGGTATCATGCTGTGCTTTAAAATAAATGGAGTTAGGTGTGCCTTTGAAAGAGGAATTTCCTTCTTCCCATTTCACCTAAGTGACTCTGGACAGTTTACAATACCATTAAGTCCAAAATGGTGCCAGGCACAGAAATTTGCCTGCATTGTTTCCTATCAATTCTCACTCATTTTGACAGATAAGAACTTACTTTAGATTTTTATCCCCACCCCACCCCTCTACCCCCACAAAAATTAAAATTTTCTGATGAATTCTCATGGATAGAAAATGATGCTATTGTTCCAATTTTCTTAGGTGTCCAAGGAATGTGTGGGAATGTCTGTTTTTCATTAAGCAAACATCTCTTGAGCAATTTACAGCTTTCCTGAGTTTCTATGTTTCCATTAAATTCCAAGAATATATGGTCTGAGAAGATGTTGTGAATTGGTGATGATTATTGTCGTTTTTTAAGTAGTGGTGCTACAATTTCAATTACCGGGAAGTAGGGGGGGAGTTGCTGTTGAGAGTTTGCTAGACATTATGTCTCTTCCTTGAAAACATTCTGAAACATCATCCAATTTTGTGCTCTCAAAATTTTAAGAAACAAAAATCAGTTCTCAGCTGTAGTGATTAGTAAGATAAAAGTAGAAAACATAATAGCTTTTGGTTTTTTTACAATTACTCATCAGCCCTTCCGCTTTGCAATAAATGGCACTAGTTTGAAGGGTTCTTCTCGTCCTGACGAGACCCACAGATGTAGTAATTGTTCCATCTACTCTAAACTTGTGTTTTTTTCCTCTGCCATTTTCCTTCACTTCTGTGTTAATTGTGGTGCACAAAGATGAAAGTGTAAGACTGGCAAACAAAATTAAAATGTACAAAAAGCATCCCGTATTTTGACCTTATAAAAGCCGCTTGGGATTTTCCTGTTCAAAAATAACTTTTAGGATTGAATTTCAAAGTTTATCTGAATTACAAACACAATTATAAATATA
The DNA here is from genome assembly GCA_000516915.1 of Ophiophagus hannah. Classification (NCBI taxonomy): domain Eukaryota; kingdom Metazoa; phylum Chordata; class Lepidosauria; order Squamata; family Elapidae; genus Ophiophagus; species Ophiophagus hannah. The sequence continues at coordinate 42,881 of AZIM01005939.1, read as the reverse complement.
TATGATGAGTTTTAAACACCCAGGGATTTAGGAATGAGTGCAAAGCAGCACCCCATCTCTACCTGCAATCCCCAGGCTGGTGACCTGAATGTAGAAGAAAAAGTAGGATATTGAATAATTTAGACAAGAAAATGAACTTGTTCTGCAAAATGTGAACATCAAAGGAGATCATTTAAAATCAAAATGCTTTTTACAAAAGACAACATTATTCTGAAAAAAGAGAGATGCTTTATTGAAATAAAATAGACTTTAATCTGTTTATCAGATTTCAGTTCCTGGCACACAGACACAGACACAACACACACACACAGAAAGACAGAAAGACAGACAGACAGACAGACAGACAGACAGACACACAGAGAGAGAGAGAGAGAGAGAATCATAATTGTTATTTTTCTTGAATGTTGGTATATGATGAAACATAAAATGTGAGATTAACCATATCTGATCAAATCCTAACAATCTACTATCCAAAACTGAACAAATTTCATTCTAAGCAGAACATTAAAAAAGTTCAGAAATGGCCAATAAGGATGATCAAGAGACTGAAAACAACACTGGAGTAGAAGATAAAAACTTGTAATGCACCTTCTGAATCTTGTCATTCTTATTCTGTTATCTTCCAAATGCACAATTTGTATCTTTCTGGTTCTCTGTTAACTTTTTTAAAAATTTTGTTTGTCACCTGGGGACCATTAGCTCACAAGATAGAGTGAATTCTTTAACACAAGAAGCAGGCTGGGAAGAGTATTGAATTGTTTCCAGATTCTAACCAACCAACTGAGATGACTAGTTGTTCCAATACTTATCCTAACTTGTCCTAACAGCAAAGTATGGTTCTTCTTTGTAGGAGCTATTTGTTCATAGATAAAGTCTCCAAACTAGTAATAGCTGTCACATTCTAGTTTTGTAAAACTGTTCTAGAAAGTTTCATGTCATTTAAACTAGCCACAATATAGTATACATGCAGTTGCCCCATGGAGGAATAGTTCCTTTGCATGTGGAATGAAGATGTAACAAACTAGATCATTGGGAAGGTTCAGAATATTTGTCTGTTTAAATCAGGGATGTGCAACTGGTGTGCTAGGAATTGCACTTCACAAAATGGTGGGTAGGCCAAGACAATCTTCACTATTATTCCATTTGAAATTGTTTTCATTGGATTTACTTTTTTAAAATTAAAGAATAGTTATAGCTAACCCTACTTTTTGTCCAAATATCCATTTCTCTAACATTCAATTTGGCAAGTTGGTTGCAATAGGTAGCTTGAAGTTGCTAAGACCTTTCTGAAGGTTTCGGGAAAAAAGATTTAGTCTTGGGGATTAAGTTGTGTATCTCGGATCTCCATCAGTCCTATCTACTCTGAACAGTGCCTCAAGCAAAAGTTCCAGCTTTGAACAGAAATGTTGCAAGATCAGGTTTATGTACAGCTGCTGAACTATGCTCCCTTCTGCATGTATGGATGTGAAGTTATCTTAAAATCATTCAGTGGGTTTTCAAGTAACACTAAATCATAGCACTATTTGCCTTTTGCTTAGCCTGGTGTATAAGTCCAGTGCTATAATTATATTCATGTATGAATCTAGCCTCTGTGGCTAGTTCATTAAATGAAAAGAAACCCTGTTTGTCCCAAGCACTGAATCTATTTCCTCTCTTCTGCCAGTGTCCTGCTTGAGTGTTTGCTTACATTACCTCTCCAACTGAGAATTAAGCCAAGGGCAGGATGTGCCTAAAAACCATACAACACCGACAAATCACCCAAACATATATCTACATTGCCTATAAAAGTGAAGCATTGATTGGAAACCTTTTATGCCTTTACATTCTCCTGTTCTCTTTCAAATAATATATAGCACATATCATTTGATTGGACGGTCATTCCAATAACATATTCCACCACTTCTAAAATGGGATGAACAACAAGAGCCTTAAAGAAATACAACCACTATAAAAGGCAGAGGCAGTGAAAAGACCGTGAAGATGATCAGCATAAATGTCATCCTGGAACGGAATAAATTTTCTTTATAAATAAACACAGCAAGAATGCCATTAATACATTCAATAGGGAGGGAAAAAGGGTGAGAAGATGATGTAAGAATGAGGGTAGGGGTTGGGGAAGAGGAATCGCTTTGTCCTCTTGAGGCAATCCTGTTCTTGAAACAGGCATAAAGTGGCAGGAAAAAAACAATGTGTAAACATTTCACCAAGTTCTATTGCTTGAGTTGGTTGGAATCGAGCAGCATCAAAAATAAAATTAAATCAATCAGTCAGTAAATCAATACATTTGGTTCTTGAAGGAACTTGTTGTGATTCCAAGTGGAGAACAAATGATGGATTTCGGGGGAAATCTTACACTTTTTTCTAGATAAGTCTTCTGTTTTACTGGGAATGGCTAGCAAATATAGTCACTATATAGCAAATATAGTCCCCAGAATTCCAAGCCAATATTGAGAATTCTGGGGCTTGAAGTCATAATTAGTTTAAATGCCAAGTTATGAAAGGCTCCTTTGATCTTTCTTTCTCCCATGATACTTAAAGCAATAGCAGTCAAATCGAGAAAAATGCATGATTTTCAATTTGGAAGACCTTAACAAAAGAGCTTCAAAATATCTATGGAGATTCTCAATCAAACAGGCCACAGTTCTCTCAAAGATGCTTATTCCAAAAGTCAACTGGACGTTCTTGGAATGTTTCACTTCTTATCAAAAAAGCTGCTTCAGTTCTAACTCTTGAAGCTTCTTGGATGAGAAGTGAAACATTTTCAAAGGAGTTCAAAGGAGTTCAACATATTGGAGGGAATTTGATCATGTTCCCCCCTTTTTGACAATAGTTGTATACTTTCTGGACAGAATAGCTGTCCCTCCCTCTTTTGTTTTTTTACAATAAAATTAGAATTGATAATGTGCCTTTTATAATTGTCAGGCCACCCACAATATTGCTCACTGTTTTCTAACAAAACCAAAAGTTAAACAACAATGAAATTTTTTTTAAAAAATGTTTCTGACTAAGATTTTTAACTTTGACCAGAAATTGATTTTTTTACTTTATTTTTTACATCTAAGTAAATTGGGCCAATTTATTTCACAGTACCTGTACTACATGAGAAATCACAAGCCATTTAAAAAGAGTGCCAGACCCCATGGTAAATAAACTTTTGGAACATGGGACATTTTCTTATTGGTTTAAAAAAACCTAGGTGTTTTGTTTGTTTGTTTGTTTGAAATATAGTCAGAAATCTCTTTCAAATAAAATTGACAGTCTCTCAAATTACAGTTCAGGTAAAATCCAAAGGACAGTACACTGGTTGTTTAATTTAAATTTTCATTGAGCATGGATTTTTTTCCTCCCTACAAAACAATAAGGAATGAGAAAACTAAATAATGTAGCCTATGTAAGCAGCATTATTATTTATATTCACATAATATTTATTATACATATCTTTAGTTTACTCTTCAATCATATTTCTAGATTAGATTTGTCAAGAAAAATGGCACTACCAAAATGTAAAGAGAAATATTTTTTATAAAACACAGGCCAGATTCTTTAAAAAACGAAAAACAACAACACAGAAATCCTTATCAGGATTTAAATATGTTAGAGGCTTCAAACTGAGATAAAAGTTTTAGGTAGACTTCTACAGGGAAAGCATTTAGCAAATGAACTACTTTCTTTTGGATCTCCTTTTGATGTCACAGGAGACATATAGAATGGAATGGAATAGATAGATAGATATAGATGTAGATGTAATGTGTGTAAATATGTACACACACACATATATATGCATGCATGCATACATACATACATACATACACAGTAGATATAGATATATAAATAACCAGTGGACATTTAAATGAATGTATAGGTCACTTTTTCCAACCACAAACATGTGAAATTCTGTCCCCAGAATTTTCAGCCAATAGGGCCATTGCTGAGAATTTTGGGACTTGAAATCAATACATTTTGAGGGCATCAAGGTAAATCAAACCTGATGAAGATCTGTGCAATGGCAGGCAACCTTAAAAGGGGGAACAAATCCATTTGAATAAAATAAAACCATTCTGATCCCAAAATAAAACAAAGAAAAAAAAATCCAAAATCTTAAGCACAATAACAAAAGATGGAAAATCATTTTTTTCTGATGGCTCAAAGGTGCTTTATCTAGCAGAACCAATGAAGCTTCTTGAATGAGAAGCAAAACATCTTCTTATTCCTTAAGGGGAAAAACACAGCCCAAAACAGGTGCCTTTTGAAGAAGCACCTTTGAAGAAGCACCTTTTGAAGAAGCACCTATGAGCTGGATGACTGAGAATCTCCACTAATATTTTTCTGATGAATTTATATTCTAACTTTCAATTTAAAAAAATCTGGAAATAGGAATAAAAAGATAGGGAAAGCTCTGTCTCTTGAATATTTTAGGTGGGTGTGGTGTAGTTCTGAATATATGCTTCAGTGGTTTCAGAAAATGATCTAATATATATCTCATTTTCCATTTATATTCTGGACATCAGTTTATGCAAATAATTCAAATCATATTTTTGATTAGATAATCATAAAATCTACTTTTCCTCCTAGTTTCATATATAAAGAGTTTCTCTTCCCATTCAAACATAAGCTGTTGGGAAAAGAATAATATGCTGTTACTAAAGTTCAAGCACCCTGTGTAGGTACTAATTTATTGAGTGAATAATATTCTGTTTCTTGAATACTTTAAGATATAAATGGCCAGAATAAAATGAGGAAGGATAATCAAACTATGAGGTCTAATCAGAACCTGAATAATAGAGTTGGAAGGGACATTGGGGGTCTTCTAGCTCAAACCCTTGCACGAGCAGGAGACCCAATACCATTCCAGACAAATGGCTGTCCAGGGTCTTAAAAGCTTCCAATGATGGAGCACCCACAATGTCTGGTAGTAAATTGTTCCACTGGTTAATTGTTATCATTGTTAGGAAATTTCTCCTTAGTCTAATCTAAGTCTAGCAATCAAGTCTTAGTCTGGTAGAACAACATTGCACATAAGCCTGTGTTTAATGAAGGAACCTTCAGAAACTCTGCTAATTAATCCTCTATGTTCTTGAGTTTTATCTGCTCCATGTTTCTAAACAAACTGACTTAATTTGGCCATCCTGAATAGCTAAGCAGTTTGGAATAAAAAGATTCTTCAAATCCCAAATTCTGGAAAATTTTGAAATGCAATTCTCAACTAACCCCCCCCCCCTAATTGTAATTTGCATAAATTTGATAAAATAACCTTAAAAATGCAACCATTGAAAAGATGCTTTAGGCTTTTTTGTATTCAGGAAAAATGTGTTTGGATGTAAGTAAATTTTCCTTATATTTTGCTGCAGTTCTACAGCAAGTAATGTGAAAAAAATAATGGAAATCACAGTTGGAGCCCCCTTTTCTTTGGAATAGCATTATGTACCAAGATCAAACAAGTTGCCATCCTGTTAAGCTTTAGAAAAGCCATTAAAACATGGCTTTTAAAGAGTGGTCCAGAAGTAGACTTTCCTTGGGTCACAAGTCCCATTACAGGATTTTTTTGTTCATCATATGTTCCTCAAATGTCAAAGTTAAGACTTATATTATACTTTTAAAAATTTTGCTCTTAAGATGACATGTAAACTGCTCTCAATCTTTATGGATTGGCATAACATATAAACCCAACTAACTAAGTAAGATTGATCACATGTGAAAAGTCATAGATTCACCCATTCACTTTCTAATACAACCAGCAGTTTACACATTCCACTCATTCAGAATAAAACAAGAACAATAGAATTGGGTTGTATACTTCAGTGTTTTTCAAGCTTGGCAACTTTAAGATATGTGGAGTTCAACTCCCAAAACCCTAACAGGGAATTCTGGGAGTTGAGGTCCACACATCAAGTTTGAAAAAAAACAGTATAAATCCTTTCAAACTAAGATAAACCAATACCCATTTCAACATTAATTGGTTTGGGATAGATATTTTTACAAATGCCTTTCTTTCACCAGAGGCTGATATACCACCACAATCCATTGTATGAATTAGATTTATTGTTTTAACATAACTATTTTATATTTGTGACTTGGATGTATGCTGTAGTTCTATAACCCTGGTTATAATCTGTGTTTGAGATTAAAACAGCAACAGAAGTCATGCAGGTGAGGGAATTCTTAGAGTACCTATTGCTTAGGTTTAATGGTGTTTGTCTGACTGTAAATGAGCATTTTAGCAAACCTTAAATATCAGATCAAAATATGCATATCGTTAGGCTCGCTTTCCTCAAAGTAGTTTCCCCTGCTCTTCCCACTTGCTGCCTTCTCCCATCTGAATCCGTATTTGAAATCATAATCTTTTCTTTCTGAAAAAAGAGACTTTCTCATGCACCGGTTGTGGCTGAAATTGTAGAAGCAAAAAGATTATGCTGAGATTCCAGCAACAAGGGAGGCAGCAGAACTATAAGCTCTCTCAAGAATTTGCTGAATTCCTGTTTCTTGTGTTTCTTGTGCTGATATTTAGCAATAAAGAATTAGAGAAGAGTCGAACACATCACACACATCCATTTCCTGAAACAAATATGGGGATTAAAACTGCAGGGCATAGAGGCTTCCCAGTTTCACATAGAGCTGACATGAATTTTGCAATACAAGTGCTGGGAAAGTTCACAACAGGAATATTTTGCTGGGCACATAAGCTCCTTATGGTAGCTTGGTTTTGCCTTGAAATTCAGCCACCAAATGTTAGCAAGGAGATGAGAGTAAGGGGAGAGAAAATATACCTTACTTTTGAACAACATGGTTTAGGTTGGATCCAGAGTGAAATTCATTTCAGGAACTCAAGAAGTTCTTCTGTTCTTGGAAGGCATACAGATGTAGTGGAGGCTCCACATTTGGGAATGAGACTTGAAAATGATCTCACCATTATTCATTTTTCCTTATAGCATAAGATTCATATGATTCTCAAAACAGCTTCTTTGTTGGGTACAGTAGTTTTTCAATAGGCTGTTGAGCTTTGAGGAAAATAAGAAAAGTAAATATTGCATCCAGATCTCCTTTTCCCAGGACAAGCAAAACATCTTTAGATACTAATCTGATTCAGTGAGTTGAATCCTGATTTTATCCTAGAATTTTGCTGTTCTTCTGTTTGTGGGGAAAGGGAACAATACAATAGTTTTAATTTCTGTTTTTCCCTTCTCCAAGCAACCTCATATGTTATGAGTAAAGAGACAATTAAAATCTGGAAATTAAAGGAATCCTTTCATTCATTCAACATTTTTGGATGCAACCCAATATTCGTTGCATAGAATTATCCAAAGGTAGGGTAGATCATCTAACCGTTATAGACCCTGGTACTATATGCCACTGAGAATTTATGATAGCTGAATTTTGATGATTTATAAACTAATTGACACCACCACCATCCCGTTGCCACCAATTGGTTTTTAAAACATTATAAAGACTTGGTGGGGTGAGATGGGACAGACAAAATTCAAAATTGTGTCTGGTTTATACTCCTTTCTTGAGTATGTGGCCTTAATGGAAACTGAGTTTCTCAAACTTCTTCTGAATGGAACCAAGAATATTCATGGGAGGAGGGATATGCTCTCAAACATAAAAGGTGTAGCATGAAACCCAATTTACCCACTGGCCTTGCCTACTACCAACTACTTCTACATCTGTGTGAAGGGATTGCAAACATATGAGTGGTACTCTTGGAACCATATGCTCCAAGAAGGGTCATCTATGTCAGATAGCTCATAGATGAAAGGCCAGTGTAAATATGACCCACAAAAGAAAATGACAATCCATTCCAGTATTCTGCAAAAAAGAAAAAAAACCCCAAAATGGGCATTTATTCATGACTTGGACATTGTCAACCTGATACTGGTAAATAATTTGTCCACCAGATTATAAGGCTACTTGGGAGGAGAAGAGGCATGTAGAAAACAGCATTGGCATTTATGATATGTGTGAAAATAGAAATAGAATTATTTATTGGCCAAGTGTGATTGAACACACAAATTTTTCTTGGTGCAAATGCTCTGTGTATATAAAAGAAAAGATACATTCATCAAGAATCATAAGGTACAACACTTAATGGTAGTCATAGGGTACAATAAGCAAT
>AZIM01005937.1:4200-14498 GCA_000516915.1 Ophiophagus hannah | reverse complement strand
TATATAATATTTAAATATATATATATATATCCAGAAGGAGCTTAGATCACACTATTCTGGCCTCCCTCTTCACTTTTTTTTTTTTGTGCGGGGCAGCTACGAGACATCCCCTGGCGAGGATATTATTCCTGGGCTTTTGGAAATCCAGAAAGAACTCAACTGAGAAGTGAGGGACAGGAAGACGGATGAACAGAACATTTTACGCTGGCTCAGCGCAACCGAGAAAGCTCGAGCAGCCGGTTGAGTCACATCTGATCCAGTTCACACCCAGAGTGCAAGCCGCGGTGGAAAACTGCCTTCCACTGCCGGCAGAAAGTGCAATCTGATTTCCCGCTCCCGCCCTCTTCCTCCAGGGTTAGCACAGCCAAGGTTCTCTAGCAGAAGAGAGAAGAAATTCTCCCCTCCTCCTTTCTCATTCCAGGTTTTCTCTCCCCCCACTACCCCAAAGGCTTTCCAGTCCAAGCTGGTCAGGATTCGGATGAGAATCGTGCATCGTACAATGGCCGGGGATGAGAAGATCTGAACGAAAGGGAGGGGTGGGATTGAAAAAAGAGACTTGCAAGCCCTCTTCCTTGCATCGAGACATGCTTGAAAATTGGAGGAGGGAACCAAGACTCTCCACAACTTGCGATGCTCCCCAATTCCTCGGTGGGCTAATTTGGGGGCCCATGAAGCCCCCCGTTATTAAAATGGAGGGGTATTTTTTTTAACGGGAAAGAGGAATTAAAAACTGCTTAAAGGAGAGGCAAGGAGGACCAGCATCGATTCAGCCTGATGGGTTCTAGCACTTCAAATTGGCCATTGCTTCCCATCCAGAAAACAGGATTTAAAAAGCGAGTGAGCAGGAAGAACTGGGGGGGGGGGTTTTTTGGAAATTGAAAAAGGNNNGCGGGGGGGGGGGGTTATTAGCAACTGGAAAAGGGCTGAAATCAGAGGGAGGGGGACTTATATGCCCACTCCACCCCACCATCCTTAGAGCCTCCTGGGGAACACCTCCTCTTTGGTCTATGCCAGTGTTTCTCAACCGTGGGCCCTTTAAAATGGGTGGACTTCAACTCCCAGGATTCCCAGAACCTCCCGGAATTCTGGGAGTTGAAGTCCACCCGCCTTAAAGGGGCCGCGGTGGGAAAAAACAAACAAACCACAACCACTGATCTGTGCTGAAGGCCACACAATCTAAGGCAGGGGTCTCCAACCTTGGCAACTTTTTAAAGACTTGTGGACTTCAACTCCCAGAGGGAGTTGCCAAGGTTGGAGACCCCTGATCTAAGGTGCTGGAAATATGATCTTTGTCCCCCCCCCTCAATAATGGATCGTATCAGTACAATATCATTTTTTTAAAAAAGGAGGATTTATACCCACCGCTTGAATCTGAACAATAAAAGCACATTTTGTTCTCGAGAACCAATCTCCCGTATCACAGCTGGAGGGCATGTGAATACATAGCCTCCCCCCACACACACACATGAGCAAAGAGAGGTAAATTTCCCAGGAGGGGCCTTGGCTCTGATTCACCAGGTTTTGAGCCCCATCGTGCTGTGGAAACAGGGTGGCCTCTACAGGCTTTGTAGTCCAAAGATGGCCATCCCAGGAAGGTTGGGAGATCGGGAGGGAGGTTCTCATCATCGATAGGGGAACCGAGTTTGGATTCGTGAATGGAGCTGGTTGAGGAATGTGACGGACACTCCCCCCCTCCCCGTTGTGGTCCCTCTTGAGTTGGGAACGTCCCCACGTTTACGGGGAGGAACCCTCGCCAGATCCGTAGGCTGGGAATCCTGGGGACAAGACAGCCGCCACAGAACGGCAGCTTCCATTCCACTCCCTCCTGGGCAAACGGGTTTGGTTGGGCACTCAGGCATGCCTGCCCTCGTCTCCTTCCAAGCAGGTGGAACAGGTCAGGAGAGAGGCGAGGCGAGGCGAGACAAGGGCGTTCCCGGGCAGACACACTGGAAGAAGCAACACCGAGAGGAAGGAAACCGTTCCAATGAGGAGTTCCCATCCCCACCAAGCTTGGCCTGCCAACGCAGCACCTTTCTGAGCTCGGTGGCTCGACTCTCTGCCAACCTGGTGGGCACCCAGGTGGGAAGAGATAGCTTCCAAGAGGCCACAGTGGAGCAAACTCAAGTTCCTTGGAAGGGCCAAGCTTCCCCCCACCTTTAAAAGGTGGGGTGGGGGTGAGGGGGAAGGGAACCCCCCCCCAAGTCAACACAGAGCTTCTGGACTTGGGAGCAGCCAATGCTCTTTCACGAGGGTCTTCCCTTTGGCTTAAGACACGACTCATTTGGAAGACACCCAAGTTCGGAGGGCTGGGAGGGGTGGGGTGGGGGGAAATGTCCCAAAGGGGTGCAGGTAGGTAGCTATGGATCCATGAGGGTGGGGGCCAAAGGATCCCCCCCCTCCATTTTTTCCCATCCGTCGAAATCAAGGCCTCTTCCGAGAGAGCGAAGCAACCAGATCTTCTCCCCTTGGATGGAGCGGCCTCAGTGCCAGGAGTTGGGGGAAGAGTCGAAGAGAAAAGGGAGGGGTGGGAGGTTGAGAAGAGAAGGAACGCTTGAAGTACTCGTTGGTTAGGGAGGTGTGTGGCGCACGCGCCCCATTGTCGAGTCAGCTCTCCGGCTCCGGAATTACGACTTGTAGTTAGAGGTAAGCCACATTAAGCCTTCATAGAGTCCTTCCCCCGACGTCGCGCACGATGGTTGGACATACCAATTCCTGTCCCTAATGCGCGTGAGCCCCAGTTTCTCCTGGATCTCGTGAGGCTTCATGGCGTCCGGCAGGTCCTGCTTGTTGGCAAAGACCAGGATGATGGCGTCCCTCATCTCGCGGTCGTTGATGATGCGGTGAAGCTCCTGCCGGCCCTCGTCGATCCGATCCCGATCGGCGCAGTCCACCACGAAGATCAACCCTTGGGTACCGGTGTAGTAGTGTCTCCAGAGGGGACGGATCTTGTCCTGTCCGCCCACGTCCCACACGTTGAACTTGACATTCTTGTAGGTGACCGTCTCCACGTTGAACCCCACGGTGGGGATGGTGGTGACGGGCTGGCCCAGCTTCAGCTTGTAAAGTATGGTGGTTTTGCCGGCGGCGTCCAAGCCCAACATCAAGATCCGCATCTCCTTGTTACCAAAGATCTTGGATAGCATCTTCCCCATGGCTGCAGGCGAGGATCACCCAGGCCATACAAGACTGGAGGGGGACAAGGGGGAAAGGAAGAGGAGAGAGAGAGAGAGAGAGAGAAGGTGATTGACAGCGCTGTAAGGACAGGGAAATGGATCGTATTATCATAGGTGGTGGACTTGTAGGAAAGCCCAGGGTTTCTGGCACAAAATTCAGAGTTGGTTAGAGGAAATGGGTGAAATTAAACTTGAGTATACGCTGGAATTCTTTCCATTGGGAATTAACATACAGATACAATAAAGATACAATCAGACTATTAATCTTCTCATCACTCCTTATCACCCATCCCCTCCCACTTGTGACTGTGTGACTGTAACTTTGTCGCTTGTATCCTTACGATTTATATGGACTGTTTCCTAGTAGGATTTGATTGCTTATTGTACCCTCTGACTATCATTAAGCATCGTACCTGATGATTCTTGACTCTTGACGAACGTCTCTTTTCTTTTTATGTACCCTGAGAGCATTTGCACCAAAGACAAATTCCTTCTGTGTCCAATCACACTTGGCCAATAAAGAATTCTATTCCTTCCTTCCTTCCCTCTGTCCCTCCCTCCCCCATCCCTCCATCCATCCTCCCTTCCTCTCACCCTCCTTTCCTCCCTCTTCCCTCCTCCATCCATCCATCCATCCTTCCTCCCTCCCTCATTATTATTATTACTATTATTATTATGTGGTGTGCCTTATGATTCTTGACTCTTGACGAACGTATCTTTTATGTACCCTGAAAGCATTTGCACCAAGACAATTTCCTTCTGTGTCCAATCACACTTGGCCAATAAAGATTTCTATTCCTTCCTTCCTTCCTCCCTCCCCCATCCCTCCATCCTCCCTCCCTTCCTCACCCTCCTTTCCTCCCTCTTCCCTCCTTTCCTTCCTCCATCCATCCATCCATCCTTCCTCCCTCCCTCATTATTATTATTACTACTATTATTATGTGTTGTGCCTTATGATTCTTGGCTCTTGACGAACGTATCTTTTCTTTTATGTACCCTGAGAGCATTTGCACCAAGACAATTTCCTTCTGTGTCCAATCACACTTGGCCAATAAAGAATTCTATTCCTTCCTTCCTATCTCCCTCCTTCCTCCCTTCCCTCCGTCCTTCCTCCCTTCCCTCTGTCCCTCCCTCCCCCATCCCTCCATCCACCCTCCCTTCCTCTCACCCTCCTTTCCTCCCTCTTCCCTCCTTTCCTTCCTCCATCCATCCATCCTTCCTTCCTTCCTCCCTCCCTCATTATTATTATTATTAGTATTATTATGTGTTGTGCCTTATGATTCTTGACTCTTGACGAACGTATCTTTTCTTTTATGTACCCTGAGAGCATTTGCACCAAGACAATTTCCTTCTGTGTCCAACCACACTTGGCCAATAAAAGAACTCTAATTCTAATTCTAAAGAAATAATGTGTCTAATAATACACCTGATCACAGCTGCAAGACCAGTCTATGCTCAAAAGTGGAAACTCAAGGAAATTCCCAGTGAAATGGAGATAATATAAAAAGATACGGACCTGCGCAGAAATGGATAAACTTAACGTTGGAATTTAAAAAATAAAGACGAGACTGAATACTATAAAGTATGGGACAAATTTTACCATTGGTTGGGGAAAAGGACTTAAAATCAAAACTGAAATAAGATAAGAATGTTAAGATAATAGATTAGGAATATAGAAAATTGCTGTAAATGTATATATTATGTAAATTTGTATTATTTGCTATCCGCAATAGGTACGTATGACAAATAGGTGTGTCAGGATGATTACACCATGTTCACTTTTTAATGTTTTTGTTCAATAAAAATTTAATAATAATAATGATAATAATAAAAAAGAAAACACAGTAAGGACAGCCGAAGCAGTAAGGACTTCATTGACATTTCTCCTGGTCCTCTTGCCAATGACGTACTCCGGGGTCCTCCTTAGCCAAGTCAGAACCGTTAGCCGGTGGAACGACTTGCCACTAGAGGTTGTGGGTGCTCCAACCCTGGAGGTTTTTAAGAAACGGGACAGCCATTTGTCTGAAATGGGTCTAGGGCCATGATGGCAAACCTATGCCACGTGTGCCGGAAGTGGCACACAGAGCCATCTCTCCGGGCACGCCGTCGCCCGTTGGCTCTTCTGGGTTCCAGTGCGCGCATGCGTGCTGGCAAGCTGGACTTCGCACGCGTGAGAGCACTGGAAACCAGAAGAGTAGCTCCCCAGAGTGCATATGCACGCACCGGCCAGCTGCTCTTCGTGCGTGCATACACCTTAGAAACAGGAAAAGCAGGTGGCCGGTGCGCATGCATGCGCCAGGAAGCTTAGCTTCTGGTTTCTGGTGCCCCCACGTCAGGGAGCTGTTCTTACAGTTTCCGGTGCGCGCACCCAAGCTCCCATTTAAGGTTAGCCACCACTGGTCTAGGGTTTCCTGCTTGAACAGGGGGCTGGGCTAGGCTAGGTTTCCAAGGCCTCTCCCAACTCTGTTAAGTCTAACAAAAATCCTCTTCCCCCACACCCCTGGCCAAATCTCCCGTGCGCCCCTTACCTGGTCACTGCCCTGTTCCTCACCTGAGCAGAGCCACAGCAGGGGGCATTTGCCAAGCAAAACTGAGCAAAGCAGAGTCTCCCTACGGGCGAGCAGAATATTGATTTTATTTCTTTTTCCCCCAGGCAACAAGGGAGGATCCCTTCGTGTCAACTGTAAAAAGTCTGTTCTTCTTTCCAACCCCAAGCCCCAATCAGCCAGGGAGACTTAATGCAGGAAGATAATTTAAGAAGAGATTGGACAACCCTTCGTCTGAAGTGACAGTTCTTGTGTGAGCAGGGGGCTGGACTAGAAGACCTTTAAGGTCCCTTCCAACTCTTGTTATTCGGTTAATGGTGCCAAAGCGAAGGCAGCATACCAGGAATGAATGAATGAATGAATGAATGAATGAATGAATGAATGAATGCCCATAACATTCAGGGAGGTGCCAAGGCCCCATACTGCTAGTATGGCTTATTATATTATATTATTATATTATATTACTATTCTCATAGATTCTTTTTATACGCCTGTTTCACAATTCAGAACTCATCCTTCCCAAACTCAAAGAGAAGGGGTTGGAGGACCTTAAAAACAACTTCATTTTACTTTTTAAAAGAATACAGTTTAGTCCTCAACTTATGACAATGGAGCCCCAAATTTCCACTGCTAAGCGAGACATTTTACGACCTTCCTCGCCCCAGCCATTAAGCGAATCAACGCAATTGTTCAGCTAGGAAGACAAGCAGTGAAGTTGAATCTGGTTTCCCCATGGAGTGGGTTTGCTTGTTTAGAAGGTCACAAAACGTGGATCACACAACGCCGGGGCACTGCAAGTGTCATCAGTATGAACCAGCCGTGACCCAGGGGACGACTGCTGAAACGGTTGTTAAGTGTGAACAACGGCCCTAAGTCACTTTTTTTCAGCAGCGCTGCAACTTTGGTCACTAAACGAGTATGTCAACTCATCAAACATTCCTATGGCTGTTTTAGTAGTTGCCATAAAAAAAAAAGGGGGGGGGGGGGAAGGAANTAAAAGATTGTAGCTAAACTACCAGAGCTTTTGCCCGCAAATATGTTTAATTGGAGAACGTGAATGAGGACGCCCAGCCCATGAAGGTGCTCAATTGGAGAATCTGATTGATGACACACCCAGGGGGGAGGGGGGGAAACGGGGTCACAGGGGACTGTAAATGACGTAGGCCAGAGTTGGCTCCATGCAGGGCAGGGCCAGGAGGTCGCCTCTAATAAATCCTTTGAAGTTTNTTGAAGTTTGGCTCGAGAATCATGATTTCATTAGGGCGATTGCTGGAATCCTGACAGAATGGTTGTAAGTCAAGGACTAGCTGGATCTCCCCCTTTTCATCCACCAAACCAGGGGTCGGCAACCTTAAAACACTCAAAGAGCCACAAAGGTCTTAACCGGAAGCCCCCCCCCCCCCCTCANTGGAGCCAACCGGAAGTCCAGTTCCCCCACCATAGAGTCTCCTCCTAGTGCAGCGTCCTTTTTCATTTTACCAAGCGGTGACAGAGAGCCACAGCAGAGGGCTGAAAAAGCCGCATGCGGCTCCAGAGCCACCGGTTGCCGACTCCTGAATGAAACAATCAAGAGGCAAAGCAGGACCACAATAAATACATACCGTCCTCCAGGAAAGCAACCTCAAAAAAGAAATACAGCCAGTCCTCGACTTACAACAGTTCACGTAGTGACCGATCAAAATTACAACAGAAAAAAGTGACGTACGACAATTTTTCACACTTACGACCGTTGCATTATGACCAACAGATCAAAATTCAGACGCTTGGCATGCGACTCATATTTACGACGGTTGCAGTGCCCTGGGCGTGATCTCCTTTTGCGACCGTCTGACGAGCAAAGTCAGACAGTCGCAAAAGGACGAAGCCAGATTCAGGGAAGCCGAATTCACTTAACCGTGTTAACAGATAGTCCTTGACTCATAACGGTTTCGTTTAGCGACCGTTCAACGCCACGACGCCACTGAAAAAAGTCTCCTTTTACAATCTCCTTTTAGTTACCGATAGATTAAAATTATTGTATTTACATTCCAATTGCGTTTTAAACGGCTTTTGTAGGTTTTTAGTCGTCATCTGTGTTTTGGGACTCTGTATTTTGAGTTGGCCTACGTGGCCGATCCACAAACCAAACTGATTCACTTAAGAAACACGGCGATGCAATTCGGAAAACATTACATTGCGCAGAGATGGATAGATTGACGTTAAAAATAAACGACACCAGAATATTACTTAACATGGAATAGATTTTACAAGCGGTTAGAGAGAAGAGGTGGAAATTAGAAGAAAGATCATTGCCATGTATGAACTGAACATAAAAGATGGTTTATAATTATAAATATGCCAGTATAACTAACAGAACTACAAATAAGCTAATTCAAAGAGAAATCTATTATTGTTACACTATAATTATTGTTTATTAGTATATGTGTTCATATTTTTTTTCTTTGCTTTTCTGTAAATGAGATGCCCTGACAACACTGTATTCAAAATGTTTTATATTATATACATATATACACACATATACATACACATACACACATATATACACACATATACACATACATATGTATACACACACATACACATATACACACACACATATACACACACACATATACACTCACATATACACATACACATATATATACACACACATACACACATATATACACACACATATACATACACGCATATATACACACAATATACACCCATATACACATACATATGTATACACACACATACACACATATACACACACACATATACACACACATATACACTCACATATACACATACACATATGTATACACACATACACACATATACACACACACATACACACACACATATACACTCACATATACACATACACATATATATACACACACATGCACACATATATACACACACATATACATACACGCATATATACACACAATATACACCCATATACACATACATATGTATACACACACATACACACATATACACACACACATATATACACACACATATACACTCACATATACACATACACATATGTATACACACACATACACACATATACACACACACATATACACACACACATATACACTCACATATACACATATATATACACACACATACACACATATATACACACACATATACATACACGCATATATACCCACAATATACACCCATATACACATACATATGTATACACACACATACACACACACACATACACTCACATATACACATACACATATATATACACATGCACACACATACACATATATATACACACATACACACGCATATATACACACAATATACACACACATATATACATACACACACACACACACATACGCATACACATATATACACATATACACACTCATATATATACACAAACACACATATACATATATATATGCACACATATACACACACACATATATATACACATATATATACACACATACATACACACACATACACACACACACACACAGAGAGAGAAAGTGGCAAGCAAAATGGGCTCCCTGAACAGATTTCTCGCTTAGCAACATAAACTCTGGGCTCAACTACGGGCGTTACGTCCAGGACCGCCTGTCCCCATGGCCTTTTATAAAAGGGACAGGCAGTTTCCTTCTGGAGGCAGGGAAAGAAAAGCCGAAGCCTGGATGCCACGCCCCTCTCGCGTTTCTGGGTATTTCAACCCTCTTCCCTCCCCCCAAGAAAAGCCTCCAGACCAGTTTTTCCCAGGCTGCAACTCAGGCGACACCTGCATATTTGCACTGCAATTAGTCATCCTCTGCAATTAGTTCTCCTCCTGTGATTCATTCAACGGGCGGGACGATGAATTGGGAAAAGGCACCGATTATCCACCCGCTCTTTCCAGCACAAATCTTGCCGAGTTACTTCTTGCAGGTAGTGCTCAACCTACAACCAGCACGAGCCCAAAATCTACATTGTTAAGCCAGGCATTAAACCAGGGAGTTTTACCCTGCTTTAATGAACTTTCCTGGTCACGGTCGGTAAGCAAATCGCTGCCGTTCGATTAAGTTAGTCACCCGGCGGTCGAGCGAATCTGGGCTTCCCCAAGCGGACAAAGTCACAAAAGGGGATCGCGTGATCTTGGGAGACAGCAACGGCAACAGTAGGGTCCTGCCTGTTCCACAACCGGTTCGGTGATCATGCTTGTGCATGCACACCAGTGGTGGTATTCAGCCGGTTCGTACCGGTTTCAGCAAACCGGTAACAAGGATTTGGCATGATTCGCCGAACTGGTAGTAACTGTTGGCTGGCCACGCCCCCAACCTGGTCGCCACTTGCTCACTTGCCCCACCCAATGCCCGCTCACCCCGCCCGCCCGAAGCTCACCTGCCCAGTCACTCCTCAAGGTATTTCTTCCTGGGCCCCAGGGAAGCTTCCTGGGGGCAAAAACGCCCCCCAGGAGGCTCCTCCAAGGCCCGGAAGGCCCCAAAACAGAGCGTAGAGGGGTGCTGCGTGCTCCTCCTATGCTCTGTTTTTTCTTCTTCATGCTTCTAGGGGAGCCTTCTGGGAGCAAAAACACCGGCCAAGAAGG
>AZIM01005936.1:30820-41583 GCA_000516915.1 Ophiophagus hannah | reverse complement strand
GTCAAAAAGAGGACTGTGAAAATATCTACAGACCCCTCACATCCTGGACATACATTATTTCAACTTTTACCCTCAAAACAACACTATAGGGCACTGCACACCAGAACAACTAAACACAAGGATAGTTTTTCCCCAAACGCCATCACTCTGCTAAACAACTAATTCCCACAACACTGTCAAATTATTTACTAAGACTGTTATTACTATTTTTCTTCTCATCCTTCCTAGTACCTATCTCTTCCCACTTATGACTATAACCATGTTTCTTGTTTCTTTACAATTTATATTGTCTTATTTGTTTCCTAGTATGATTTGATTGCTTATTAGTAACCTATGACTATCACTAAGTGTTGTATCTTATGATTTTTGATGAATGTATTTTATTCTATGTTTTATAAAGAAAAAGCATGAGAGTATATGCACCAAAGACAAATTCCTTGTGTGCCCAATCACATTTGGCCAATTAAGAATTCTATTCTATTTTATTGTCAAAAATTATATTCTATTTATATATACTACAAGCTTCTCACAAGCATTTCTTTTAAAAATGCACAAACAGCACATAATATACAATTCCTAGAAGCAGCTAATTTCACTAAGGATAAAATAAAGCTTTGAAATGAAGAAATAATGTCAACGTGGTTTCCTTTTTTTAAACAATTGTTTGGAGTATGAGGAAGAGGATGACAATAATGATGGAATAGGATAGTTTCTACTTTGTGCAGCTTCTTTCTATGCTGTTTGCTGGATAATGTGGTAGGTTTTGAGCTGCTTTCCTAACTCTGTTATCTCTGTCTTGATAGATGTGAAGGGTGTGAAAAAAGTATTAAATATTGTTATGTCAAACCTTTGAAGTTATTCCACTCAAGCTTTATATAGTTAATGTTCTGTAATGTCTACTTTATTTCTATTCTGCCAAGAAATGAAGAGGGTAACTCCAATCTAGCCTGTGGCTGATTTTTTTTTTATTGAATCAAATCTCAGATCTATTCCTATCAAATCCTGTTATCTTCAAATTTCAAATTTATATGAAAGTGACTCATTTTTATATCTTGAATTTGAATTAGCTCTCTATGGACACATCCCTAATATTCAAGCACAAGAATATGACTGTGCTAAGATTGACAGACATTAATAAAGAAAATTGTAACCAGGCATGACAAGGAAGTCCTTCCTATCCAGTCTAGGTAATAGGATGATGGGATTTAGTAGGGATTTTAAATGTCAGATGGACATTGCAATTTAAAGGGCACAATGAAAATACTTGTTTGATTCTGCATGCTACATATGCAGTATTCTGGAAGGTAATGTTTTCAAGTCTCTACCTGACTAAATAAACCAGACTTGATTAGGTCTGGCTTTCTGCAGCAGGTTATTGCTCACAACTCTGGCTGATTCAGCTGTATTTTGGCATTGCAAAGCTCTCCTATGCCTTTCAATCTTTTGATAGTTAACCTTCTGTTAATGTTATTATCATACGCTGGGCAGAGCAGACTCTTGTCTGGATATTAAAGTCTTTTATATACACCAATTAGAGAATTTCCTTCTTTTCTGATGGTTATTCTCATCATCTAAGAAGGATCATTAAAGAAACCCTTGAAACAGAATCATAGCATTATTGTGAAACACAATGGAACTGAATACAAAAACTATCCTTCACATTAGGGCTGTCAAAATCATGACCCGCGGGCCAGATGTGTCATGCGCTGGCCATGCCCACACCTGGTTTAGTGAAGGGGGGAAAAGGTCATGATACCTCATGTGACACCATGACAATGCGAGTTTGACACCCATGCTTTACATGAATGTCAATTTAGTCCCTAAAGATTTTTATAGCACCTTTAGCGTCAGTACTGCTTCTCCTGCTTTTATAGCAATCTATTTGTACAAAAGTATATTTGATAGTAGTTTTTTTAGGAAAAGTTCTACTATAGAGCATTGCATTTTAATATCTGGTAGTAAACAAGTAGAAGAAAATTCCCCAAAAATATGAATTCTTGTAATAGTAAATAACATTTCCTTCATTTGTAATATCAGATTTGTAAATCAGTAAATGTATTCTTATAGCTTTTTGAACAGCATTACAACTTACTGATTCCTTCAAGCTTTAGGACCAGGAAGTTAGCAGAACCCAGCATCCTGTTTTGCCCTGCATTGATTGGGAATTGATTATTTTTGTTTGTTGTCTTAATTGAACTTTTTAATTTATGCCTGTCTTTTTTTTCTAATTTTCTCTGTTTATTTTTATACATAAAAATACTGACACATTATAATACATTAATAATGAATAAAAACATCTGTTAAGAAAATACATGTTCTCAAACAGTTAGGGGCACTCCCTGGTTTATATGAGTGGAAAGCCAATAAGTATGTGTGTAAATATCATTTTCCAAAGTTTGTTCTGTCTCCAAAAATTGTCACAAATTGACAGCTATCATTCTGTAACCAATTTTTTCCTAGTAGACATTGCAGCAACACAGAATTTTGCCACTGCACACGTAATAGCTGGGTTTGAATCCTGGAGAAGTAAGTCTACATAAAAATTGTCTGCCCTCCCTGGCAATCTTTCTAGTAAGGGGAGAATATACAATGACCTATAAACTCTGTATAGCTCACAGTACAATAAAACATGTTAGATATCTTCAACTTCTCCTTTACCGCATATACATACTCGTTCTGCTATTGGTGAACGCTTCTCAGCCTTTTGGCTAAGATCAAGTGTAGTATCTTTATGTCTCTCTCTATGTGTGTGTGTTTGTGTGCACCTCTTGGTGTGTGCCTGTTTGTGTACTTGTGAGCATCCTATATCTATATCTTCATGGCTGCTAGGAGTAAAAAAAAGTATCTCTCTCTTTCCATCTGTGTATGTGCATGTATATATACTCATACACACATATAACACATTCACAAAGAGACACACAGACATTCAAAATGAAAAGGTATATGCTTTTGTTTTTATGCCTTTGATTGCCACTGTATGATTCTCATATAGGTGACTATATCAATTTTCTAATAAATATACATTTGCTAATAAATAAACACATACCCCAATAATCAAATTACTCAGCATTACCTTTATCTGTCTTAAAAAAGAAAAAGAAAAGAAATAGAATAAAATTGGACTTTGTGATGATTTACATATTCATGGAATGGGGTTTTTCAATTGATATAATTAAAATCTATAGATCAAGTTAAATATACTTAAAACCTATTAAAATTGTAGAATCTTGTCTTCCTTGGATGTAGTTATTGTCACTAACTTTCTAACTTTTGCATCTTAAAGCAACTAATAAGAATACTTGCAAAGGGTTACTTTACTTTTCTATGCATATGATTTTTTATTTAAACATTTTATATATAAAACATAATAAAGTAGTTAATACAATTCAAAGAGAGCAATTTATATCTGTTGTATTCACAATATAAAGTAAAAAATAGGCTAACATACCAAGAAATAACGTAAATAGGATATGATAGCACTGATTTTCTTATTTGCCTTATTTCCCTGGAGTTGAATTTGCATTCAGAGTATATTACAAAAATTCACTTAAAAGTTTACAATATGGAGGGTAAATGACTAATTTAATATAAATGAATCACACAGTGACTATTATATTTAAAGATTTTACTGTAATAAAAAAGCCACTCTATTAAATTCTTGATAATATTTTTGATGTGCAATGGGAAGAGCTACTGAATTAGAATCAAGTATCTGATTCAGAAAACAAAAATCAACCTTTATATATGAGATAAAATTGGAGACAAATGACATAAAATGCGATTCAATGATAATTACATTTTCTATTTGTGATGAAAGAGATAAACAGCATAGCTTCATTTGGTCATAAAGAAATATCAATATGTATCTTTATAATTATCACATCTTATATTCTAATTATGTTTTGATTAAACTATTAATAAAATATGAAGGAATCAAGGTCTATATTATTTCAGCTATTGAAAAGATTGATATTCAAAATTATGCTGTTTATTTCTACTCATTTTGCTAGGAATTTTGCTGTCCTGTCTAATCCATTTTTGTATTAAGTCTTAATAAATGGGACATGATCATTTGGACATTTGGACTGTCCTGGAAAACATAGTGATTTTTCTTCCACTTTCAAACTAGTTATTAAAACTTCGCAACTGTATTAAGCAGAGGTAGCTTGGAAATATCAGAAAAAAGTAGAATTCAATAGAATCTGAATACTGGACTGTTTTAGAATATTAATCTGTGAAATATGATATGGGTAGATTTGATCATTATTTCCTAAATTAACCTGTTCAATAAACCAAAATGTTGCACAAAAAATAAAAATAAAACTAAGTCCTGCTTACATCAAGAATCGTACTTGGTAGAATTGCAGAAATATTGCTCTGAAACAGCTTCTATAATCCTTTGTTTTGTCCTGTTTGAGTACTGTACCACAATTTCACCAGCATTCCTAAACTCTAGTTGTGGAATTCAATTCCTGAACACAGCTATCAGTGTGCACAGAAATCTTTTATGGCTATTAAAGGTACTGGTTAATGCAGGGAACCTCAGTAAGGTGTATCATATTGCTTCTGAATCTGCACCAATATGAGTCCAATGGTGTTTGTCTTGAATACTCTAGTGTAAAACCAAACTGAATATGTCACAATTTATTTAACTAATAATGGATACAAAAATATTATGAATGATTTAGGAATGACTACAAATGAAATTTTAACATTTAAATGAGGATTTCTAAGAATAGGCCTTCCTTGTTATCATTCTTCATATATTAGGAAATAACAATGTTATATTAATGCTGATTTTTACCTATTATAACTTGTAATCTTCATTTAGCCCCTGAAAACATTACTTAATTGACACCCTATTTAAATTGGTGATTAGTGTCTTTTTTTGCACTTTTTTTGAAAGTGCCCTCATGTCATATATTATTAGTTACCTATAAGGTGCATAATCTAAAAGTATAGCATAAATGAAAATATTTCAAGAGTGCTATTCTGCTAATGATGGATAAGTGCCAAGTTAATTGCTTATGACAACTAACATCCTGTAGTTTCTTCTAGATAAATTAATTGGTATATTAAGATGGCTTATTTGAGGCAAAGGATTTTAATGGATATAAGAGAAATAAGCAAGTTTGAAGAAAGACAAGGAATAAATAATAGTCCTACAAATCATAAAAAAAATATTCATCAAACGGGAAAGTCAACAAAATCTGCAAAATAAATTAAAAGTGAGAAGAAAACTTTTTTTAGTAAATAAGGTGAAAATAAAACAGAATGTGCTTTTTGGAATGTTTTCTCTGAATGAAAAATTATTATTAGGACAGCAGCTGCTAAGATTAGGAGCTTTTTCACCAAGGCTTAAAGTGCTATCCACTAGTCCTTCAGCTGGCAGAAACCTATTCTAGCATAAATTTACTGACTCTACTGCTGATCTCAATTAGGATATATAAAGAGTGCTTCAAAAAGATAGATTCCTTATTAATTATAAGCAGAAAATATTTGGTTTCTTTCCTTTCTGCTAAATATCACTAACTGTCAGTCTCAAAGGTCCAGGGCTGAACCTAGGTAGAACTGAAGCTAGCACACTCAGGAACCGTCAAGCAAACAAACTTTTAATCAGGCCGGAGCCTCGGTACTCAATGAATGTGATTAAAGTCTTTTTCAAAGTCAGCACTGGGAGCTCCTGCCTCCCAGTGCACTTTATCGGCCAGGGACCATGCCCTCCGGCCATCTGGTCACACCTCTGACATGTAGCCAACATTTGGCAAACATTCCATGTACCAGGAATTTGGTGGCAGTCTATGCACATGGCAGCAATGAAGCGGCATCCCAATCATACATCGGCAGCAGGGTGTGGCTGTGATGCTCCCTGCCGAACATTGGTATGCCTGGCAGAGCAATCAGCTATTCTGACCTAGGCTTCACAAAATCACAAAGCAGACTCCTTGTCCTGACAAAACCCCTTTTTATTAGACTAATGTGAATTCCTCTCATTCACATCCAGCAAAGTCCCAGCAAACAGTCTTTTATGAGTGATTTACAACCACAGACCTTATCAGGCTTGGAGATTTGCCAGGCTGATTGCTTCCAAGTGCAATGCTGTACCAGGAGTCAGTAACAAATCTTCACCCTAATTAAATGAACTAATTGTCTCCTGCAAACACTACTTCCCTTTCACTCCTCTTTATTTCCTATGGGACTGGCCATTCACCATCCACCTGTGCTTTTACTCCTCAACTCTTGTTCCTTAACTGTTCCCTTCTCCTGGCAGCTCTGTGCACGCACACATTGGGAATGGGCTCCAGCTGTTCTTCTGCCCCACTGATCTTTGACTCCAAAGGCAGCTGATAACTGTTGGACAGCCCTAGCCCCATCTCTGTGTCTGATGCAGAGCCTTCCCCAGACTCCAGGACTGGCCCATATTCTTCCCCAACTTCCTTACTGGGGAGCCGCTGGGATGTAGCCTCCGGCAATCACTGAACCAGTAGCTGATGCAGCAGCCAGAAGTACCACCACTGACTGCCACTGTAGCCTCGCTCATTGTTTGCTCCACTCTGCACTGTTCTGCCTTCTACCCACCTCCCTTCCCCCATGTATGGAGAACCCCGGGCCAGGGTTTGACAGTCAGGAAAATATCCAACTGTCCTTAAATAGGATGTGGCTAGAGCATTTTGATATATGGATAAACTACCAGGTCAACCATTTGTCAAATATCACCCCATGATTTTCACAAGCTCCCAACAGCTAATGTTTTGGAATGAAAGAGGTGATAGGAAAAAAAAGGCAGATGTTAGTTCCTCCATTTGCCTTCCTAGTTCTTCCAGCTTGGGAGTTAATTACTAGACCTGAGAAAGATACAGGCACCTGTCAGAGAACTCAAGATATACCTTGCTATACCTTCCTCCCAAAACGTGTCAGGTTATTCCCTTTATGCCAGGGCATGGTATCTTTTGTGGCTTATCAGTAGTAAGCCATCAGTTTAAAACTTTAGCCTTTATAGTCAACACAGATAGAATTTAAAAAATATGTTCTATGTGTGCATTCAAACTAAATTTTCACTATTACTGCTTAGGAAAACACAAGCCTGTGCAATTGGTCAAATCATACCCAAATCAAATTATAAAATATAGTTGGAATTATTTGTTTGCAACTGTATGTATTGATTCAAACCTGTACACAGAAATATGTATGTATACATCAGAGAAAGTAATACATGGAAAGATGATAAGTATTGTTAGTTCTTTGAGATAAACCAGACCAAGAAGCAAACATAGTAGTGATTTCAGGAATGTTCATTATTGCTGTAAGATTGAAAGACAGAATCTTGTCCAATTTTTCTCCTGCCCTATCATAAGACACAACACAAAATCATGTGGAGTTATTTCAAGGGTTTTTGTCTCAGTTTCTTTCTCAGGACTGTGTAATTTTTTTCTTAAAGTCCTTCCTTAATGGCTTATTCCTTTCTTTTCTATCTTTTCTATCTTTTCTATTCAAAGTGAACTCTACATTCTTCCAGGATACAGATAAAGATAGAGTTACAGATAGACAAGTTATAGATAGATTGAGATGCTAGCCAGAGAGACAGAATCAAATCTATATTTTTCTTTCACCACAATTATTGCTAGAATAGGATGGGGAGGGGTGCCTGTTTTCCCAGGAAGCTGCCAGCAAGTATTGAGAGCTAAGAAAACTCAAGGACCAATGATTCTGTGCAGTAGACAGCTTGACTTAGGTATCCTAATACATTTCCAACAGTTTCTCTGAATCTGTCAAAACTGGATGATATTTTGATTTCATTATTAAGGATAAAAGTATTCCCAACGGAAGGCTTTTGAAATCATTTGTAGTGGGTATCTGGACTGCAGAAAACCTATCATTATTCAAATTACTCTTTAGGGCAGTTTGTTTCCTTTTCAGTACCAGGCATTCTTGCTAGACATGAAAAAATTCATGGAGAAATGAAAAGAAAAATGGAGAAGCTGCTATGTAGAGATAGTTGCACCTGCCATGTTGTAGCCACGTGTGTAGCAGCCTCCAGTCTTTTTTGACAAATTATTTGAAGTGTAGAATGGCAGCCATCCATTTTACAAGACACTTTAATTGAGTGGAAATATAAATGCTTGAAGATCAGGACACAACATGCACACAAGGGAAGAATTGGAACATAATAATTAACCTCCTTTTATAAAGAGTTTTTGAAATGTAGGACACTGTAGGACAAACTTTCCAATGAACGACTTGATCCACAACCCAGTTCTTTCAAAAAGCTTGGATTTAAACCAAATGAGTTCCAGTATCTTGCATAAGAATTAGCTTAATTTTGAATTCTTGAACATACCTGGTTAGTGGGTAAGATTGTATATGAGTGAGAATAATTTCTCTTCATCTACATTTGGACTGGAGCCACTATGCAAGAATTTAGATGTATAATTTCAAAAGGCTAAACTGTCACTTGAGTACCTCATTTCAACAGGAAGATAATGTGAGACAGGAGACTGACAATAAGGGCTGCAAAATGTAATTGAGACTGGAGGCAAAACTTAATTACCTAACTTGGAATTGGACCAAGGCATCAGTGATTAATACTCCACTCATATGGGAACTACTACTGAGATCTTCAATAAGTATACCACACACAAACAGAACCCACTGGCAAAATGCAGGGATATTACTTTTTAGAATGCTCTCGGAGGACAATTAAAGGATTGATTGGTAAACAACTACAACCACCTCTTTGAGTCAGTTGGCCTTCCATATAAGTATTGTAGCAAATTGAAATCCTGCTTAATGAATGAAATAACTAATGTATAATGGCTGACATTTCTATAAATATATTCAATACTAGCCATAAACATTGTGTAAAGAATAACTGTAAAACACTGTTAATGCAGATTATAAATATTAGACTACTTAGGTGCCACTGAATTACCAAAGTCTTTTTCCTCACATATACATTAGTAATTAAGCCCTGTTGAACACCAACACTGATAAAGATGAGGGGCCACAGTGGTTCATGTGGTAAGACACTGGGCCTGTGCACCACTGAGGTTGGCAGCTTGACTGTGAGCGAATAAACTGCAGAAGGGACAAGAAGGGACCCTCTCCTGATTGCTTATCACAGGTAAAGATAACACCACCCAAAAAATTCCTTTCACAGAGGCAGCCAGCCACTTCAATGTTCCCTGGCTAATATGTGTCATAACTAAATAAATAAAAACTGATAAAGAGATCTGTAAATTTGGAAGCTAATTATATTTAAATATAAATAAACATTTTAAACTTATTTTGACTTTTTGATCAGATATCAAAATCTTCTGATGGAACTTACAATGTTCTGCAAGTTTAAAACAAACATCGGCCCTCCAACCTTTAATAAAGCTCTCTCTCATTTCTAGCAACTCAGCTATTGAAAGGATAGACTTAGAATTTTAAATTTGAGTGGATTCCTTCAACTATGATAATGGAAAATTATTTTGGAGGATTGGGAGTTGAGGAAGTAAAAGGCTCTACTTTAATTTGAACCAATATTTAGCTTTCACACCACATGTGTGCAAATCTCAGTGGAGATCAGACCAGGCTCTAATCTTAACAAAGGAATAGATACATAGTGCAATTTGCCTATCAAAACCCATAGACCATTTAACTGAACAATTCAAACCAAAGCTGACTTTTACATTTATATCTATATGGCATTTAATCTATATACCATAACTCAGATAGGTCAAGATTCTGTGTACCTTTCATAAGGATATATACACCTTATTAAATGTTTAAACATATTTATTATCATTGTGATTTGCAAAATGCAAAATACAATTTATAATACTTTGGATCTTCATAGATGTGATCTCTGGTTGTTTCAGGAGGTTGAGGCAGAAAAATAAAACCCAAGATAGCTAAAGGGATTATCCTGAACCATACTATTGCTGACTATTTTCCAAGAATGATGGTATTTATAGAACTCCTTGAAAATACAATTACTTTGATTTTGTTGTGAGGATGTTGAAACTTTTTGTCTTGCAGTAGATCCCTGAGACACATTCTTAAACCTACTTAGAAGGAATATAGAGAATATTTATGTATGAATTATCTTCATATAGTAGAGTTGAAGTAGGCTTGCAAAAAAGGTGAAATTCTGGTTTTGATAAGGCTTGCACCAATGATTTTACATAAGTTAAAAAGAATAGGTGCCAGAATTTAGCCCTATTTCCATCTTTCTGAATAAGTTTAAGATCATGATATTGTTTTCATGAAGGGAAAAAACAATTAGTATTGTTTTGAAGGCATTCATCCAATGGTAGGAAGAAACAAGTATTCTCACAGAATAGAGCATGGAAATATTTAACCTGTATCTGAGGGAACAGGTACACAAAACCTTTAGTAAAGGCAGATGAGATAAAATACTAAAACATATTTTTTCTTTATCTGAGCCTTTTTTACAATTTTATTTCTGAAAAGTTATCTTTTTTCTATTTTTAGAAGAATTTTTCTATTTTTTCTTATAAGGAGATATCAAGGACTAGGCATTACTTAATCTTCTGACTATTTTTTTTCATGAGCTACAAGCTAATTTCAGTCAAACCAAGGCTTTGAGCAATACTCTGGACCAGAGTTCATTCCAGAAATTTTAACATCTTGTATAACATACATTAATAATTGAAATTAATAACTGAAAAATTTTAGCCTATTATATTAGGAAACAATCTATTGAAGGAAATTTTTCTCTATCTCTATATTATCCATCTATCTATCTATCTATCTAT
>AZIM01005931.1:14289-25160 GCA_000516915.1 Ophiophagus hannah | reverse complement strand
GAACAATCAACCAATGGAATAGAAGTTGCCAACGCAAGTTGTGGGAGCACCATCACTTGAAACTTTCAGAAAGAGATTGGACTGCCATCTGTCAGAAATGATGTAGGGTCTCCTGCTTGGGCTGGGGGTTAGACTAGATGACCTACAAGGTCCCTTCTGATTATCTGTGATCTGTTAATTGAATCAGTTCATTTCTGTCTTGAAGGAAAAGCATTTGTGCCTAAGGAGAGACCAATAGAGACTCGCACAGAAAAGAAGGTGACCCTGGATCCAGAATTAGAAGAAGCCCTGGCCAGCGCCTCTGATACTGAGCTGTATGATCTGGCAGGTATGTGGCAAGATTGTTTGTTTGTTTGCTTCACAGCAGGGTCAGCCTTTCAGTCACTTCAAACTTGTTACCATTCCAAGCCATTGCTCATGTTCTCTTGTTGTCAATAGCACACAGATACGGCTAGCTTTGGTGAAACGGATGTGTATATGAGTGCTTCCCTACCGCAACTGGGAGCCTTATTCTAAGTGAATCCACTAACGCACTAATAGCACTCCTTTGACTGAGAAACCCAACTTTAGAACTGGGTTTAATGGCAGTGTTGATTATGTTAGATAGTCAAAGATTTCAACATTCAGATATGCTGAATATTCAAAAGATCTAAAGAGCCAGTCAGGTATACAGGGAGGTTTGAACAGAACTCAAAGCATATGCATAAGTATATTTTCCAACGCAAGAAGCTGTTAACCACATGCAAATATTTGCTCAGGGCTATTATATAAGAATATAGGTACTATATAAGAGGGTAGGTATGCAGCCAGCCGGTACAGATTTCTGACATCCACACACTTATTGAAGTATATGCAGATGTGTCTTCACATCTTTTCCAAAATGGGCTATTCCATTTAAGAAATGCATTATGGATGAAATAGCTATTAGAAT
This sequence comes from Ophiophagus hannah, assembly GCA_000516915.1. Taxonomy (NCBI): domain Eukaryota; kingdom Metazoa; phylum Chordata; class Lepidosauria; order Squamata; family Elapidae; genus Ophiophagus; species Ophiophagus hannah. The sequence continues at coordinate 24,229 of AZIM01005931.1, read as the reverse complement.
GCTGATAGTATAGCATGAAGGAGCGTGATGGCTTAGCAGTTAAAGAGCGCTGGATAGCTGATAGCCCGGGTTTGAGACCTGAGTTCTGTGCAATGGGTGAGGTCCCATTCCTTGCCCCAGCTTGGGCCCACCTAGCAGTTCAAAAGCATGAAAATGCAAGTAGATAAACAGGTACCACTTCAATGGGAAGGTAACAGCGTTTTGTGCACCGTTGGCATATAGTCATGCTAGCCACATGACCATGGAAATTGTCTTCGGACAATGCTGGCTTCCTCGGCCAAGAACCCGAGATGCGCACCGTGCCCTAGATTCGGACATGACTGACAGAGAAACCTTTACCTTTAGTTTATCATATGGCTCAGTTGAACAGGTACTGAACTCATCACTGCCCTTTTTATGCTCTAGTTTTATCTGCTCTAGTTTTTATCTCAATCAATTAAACTTCTATAGTTTAAACTCATCATTCCCATCTGCTTTCATATAAATGATAAGCCCATTTCCATTTTTAAAACTGGATTTTCAATTTTTGCAGTTACATTTCAGGTTTTATTGGATTACACTTTGCATTTTCAATTATGTAAAATGTTATCTGGTGAGCTTCTTTGAAGAGACAAATTTTCCTAAACAGCAGTATAAAATAATTTAAATAAATCATCCTAAATGAAAAAACAATCCACCTGATTATCCTCCTCTTGATATATTAGCTACTGATGGGTAACATGGAAGGATTCTAGGAGAAAAGCAGGAGATTCTAGATGAAGGCCATGTCTTTTTAAGCCATCTTATTGCTGGTATTTCTGGTACTTCTAGCTGTCCTTGGAGTTCATAACTTGGTCAACAACCCTAAGTTTAATGAAGGAACCACCGGTCAAGATGGCAAAGGAATTGTGAAAAGTAAGTAGAGATGTTCCCTTGCACTCATCACACCAAACAATAGAATAATGTTCTGCAACCATCAAACTACTTATGCTGCTGATCTTTTTCCCACTGTGATGATTATGATGATCGTTGCAAAGATCCAATTAATGTGGTCAATGTGGCAGGTCTCCTAAACTGCATTCCCATCGTGAATGAAGCAATTAGGAATTTGCTCTGTCAGGCACTTTTGTTCCAAAAATAATATTTCCCCCCTTGGGCAGTAGTATTTTTTTTAATAATTAAAATAGCTAGTGAAAAATCTATTTTAGTTTCTACGAACTGAGTTATATAACTGAAAACATAGCTGGCTATGAGAAGGTAAACATGAGCGTAACCTATGCCCTGGTTTAATCATGATTTATTGAATAAATCAAAATTGGCTATGTTTACATAATCAGTGAAGCTAAAACCATATTTCTAATTATCATGATGTATGAAAATTTATGAATGCTTATGCCTAGTTATCTGCAAAAAGAGGAAGAGAACTTGACAGCCTTGTCTGAAAGCTTTCTGTTGAGTAAACAAAGTCTTGAATAAGGGATAAAGTGTTTGCAAAATCAAAATTTATAGTCATGCCTACTAGATAGTCTGACATCACTGTCAATTGTTAGAAGTGGACAAAAGTGTTTAAAACAAGGAGAGAAGGGAGAAAGATGACTTTGTAGAAATGAGAAAGCCAAAACTGTTATAAAATAATCCACCAGATTATAATTGGTGGCCTAGAATGCATATGTCACTTTAATGAAAATAGTATTTCTAAAGAAAATTTTGCATTAATGGTATATGGATGGAAGGGTGGCATTAGTGCTTTTTTTCCCCAGATGTGGTTAAAGGTGAAAAGGTCAAGCCTGTTTTTGAAGAACCACCTAACCCAACAAATGTTGAAGCCTGTTTGCAAAGAATTAAGGCAAATGATCCCACTCTCCAAGAAGTCAATCTGAACAACATAAAGGTACTTCTATCGAAGTCAATCTCAATTGTTTCATTGTCACAGTCTTACTTGTAAAATATATTGAGATGGGTTTTATTTTTTCTTGTCTGGACTATAGCTTCATCCATCAAAGATGTTATGAAGCAGATATTAAACATCAGTATTCAAATTGATTAAAAAAAACCCTATATATTTGCATTCTCTACAAACATAAAACTGACCAGGGTAATGATAGTTCAGAGAATGATGAATTGCAATTTCATTCCCTTCAAAAAGCTATGCTGAAACATTTAAAAGACCAATGATCAGCCTTATAAGCACAACACTTTTGAATGTGAGATCGAAACAACCATTTGCTCTCTGTTGTGGAACTGTTGCACACGCCTACTTTTTTAAAGCTTCTATTTACATAAAACGTGTGTGTCTTTTATTCACTTTAGATTGATCCTAATTTATTTGCCTGACCAATTATCTTGTTTTATTTGAAATATTTTGTTAGTTGTCTTGATGCTATTTTATAGAAAGGTGGGATGCAAATTACATTATTAAATGGGTGTAATCCAAATTAAAATTAGGGACCTTCTCAAAAAGTTGATTCATTTATAATTTGGGATACTGGGCTGTCCAATAGAGTTTTGACTTAGTATCAGTTTGACAGAATCAGGTCACTATATGACTCTCCTGGAATCTATTCAATTCAAGCAATTACACTAGAGCTTTTTTTATCTTATACAGAACATCCCAATTCCAACTCTTAAAGAGTTTGCAAAGGCTTTGGAAACCAATAACCACGTGAAAAAATTCAGCCTGGCAGCTACTCGAAGCAATGACCCTGTTGCGATGGTGAGGTTTTCTTGGGGAAAATTGCATATTCTATTTTAATACTGGGTTTTAAATAGAAAACAATGTAGAATAAATATTTTTTCTAATAAATAGAAGTATTAGAAAATGCAGAATAAATAAATACATTAAAATATAAATAAACCAAATTTTCATGTTTGAAAAGCTGCAGACTTGCACTCTTTTGAATTTTCCATGGATGTCTTACTGTACTTTATTTAACATATTCATTCTTTATCCAACTATTTTCACACTATTTTGAGGTGATAATGGTGGAGAGGTGAATTCTAAAATGTAATATTTCTTAAGGCAAACAGAAACAAAACTGCTGTGTTTCTTTTCAGGCTTTTGCAGATACGCTAAAAGTAAACAAGACACTGAAAAGTCTAAATATAGAATCCAATTTTATCACTGGGACAGGTATCCTTGCTTTGGTTGATGCTCTGAAAGGAAATGAAGTACTGACAGAAATCAAAATTGACAATCAGGTAAGGAAAGGATAGCAGAATGAAACTTCGGATTGGCTGGACTCTAAAAATTGCTATTTGGGATCTTGTAATAAGACCGAGGTCAAAGTGGCAGGATAAGCCTGATTTAATGTATATATTTGATTTTTCTTAGTATGTTAAAATCCAATCATGCAGGAACCTTCAGTATGAAAATATTAATGTGTCTTTTACTCTTGGAAATACGTTGCTGTAAGAGATTAGAATTCCAGTGGCAAAGTAAATGAATAATGCTAGGAAATAATTTCAGGGGGAGGGATTAGTTTCTAGTTTGTTCAAAATGCAAATCACTGCTTGACTGTATACAGGCAGTCCTCAACTGGGCTCAAAATTTATGTTGCTAACTGAGAAATTTGTCACACCAGCGTAATTCTTTGTCTCCTGTTGCCATAACAATTCTTTGACTATGATAAGTTCCACCACCCCACATCAAATACTAGGTCTACTTTAGCCTTTAGAGACTTTTGTTTTGTGCACGAAGTCACATGGATGATGATGATATGATATCAGTTTAGGTTGAAAGTTGTCTAAAGAGGGACGCTGCTGTGAACCAGCAATAATACTTTCCATTTGATTCTATCTCGGTTGCTTTTTCAGAGACAACAGCTTGGTACTGCAGTGGAAATGGAGATCGCTCAGATGTTGGAAGAGAATTCTCAGATTCTCAAATTTGGGTACCAGTTTACAAAGCAAGGCCCAAGAACCAGGGTAGCAGCTGCCATCACTAAAAATAATGACCTAGGTAAGATACCAACCTCTCAGATTGATGAAAGCCCAGGAGCATCCTTACAGGAGAAAATAACGGAATTCAGTTCAGACTAGGAAAAATAGAAAATGTCCAGACTTGTTTGGGCCATTACAAAATGACACACCTGATACACAAGGCTCTCTTAACACAAAACAAAATTGATAAAGCAAGAGTGGACTAGAAGGGGCCACCATCATTGTAAAAATAAACAGACATCTTCTTTCTTGATGGTCGGAAAGGTTTGTCTCATGAGAAACAAAGCTAACTAGGAGTTTGTCTACTGATAAAGAGAAAATGTTTTTCTTTACATTTTGAGGGTATGGTGAGAGGGTTACCAATGTAACAACTGTACCAGAAGTTTTCTGATCAGGTTAGCTAGTCACCTGGAAGCTAAATTCTGCTTTTACCCTATAGTGAAATAATATGATAAAACAATGATAGCTGAACCCATACATCAAAGAAAAGCAAATAGTGATGAAAAGGAATTATTATTATGGTTTATATTTCAGTAACATTTTATTCTTTATATTGGATTTCCAAACAATACAAGTTGCACTGTGTAAGCTGAAGCTTGTAAATAAGCAACTAACACAGGAACCCAAAATATACATTATTTGTTTAGCTTAAATAATAAACAGAAATGATTTGCTGTCCAAATTTACTACAAAATTAAAGAATGACGAATAATACTGGTCCCATGGTGGAAGGGGTGAATACAAGTGCAGACATAAAAATAGAAGTATTTATTAATCACCTTTACAAAAAAAAGTTACAGAATTAGAAAAAGTATTTTATGACACTTACAAGACAATGTTTGTCCCTCTTCCTTTCTCTTTCTCTCTAGTTCGCAAGAAACGAGTGGAAGAACGCCATTAGCCTTGTCTGTGAAGATGCAAAGGAAGAGAAGATTTCTCATAAATCTCATACAATTTACTGATTTAAAGGGAAGATACTGGAAAGGCTTTCGAATGAGACTGTTCATGTTCCATTACCTCAATTCATCCCTTCCTGTTATTTGAACACCATAATCCAGCCTAATTTTCTTTTTCCAAGCAATCAACAATCATGCTCTGAATTCAAGATGCTCTGAATGGAAGACCAAACGAAACTTGGTGTCAAAACGGGGAGAGCTGCAAGTTAATCTTTTCTCCCCCTTCCATTTAATGCTAATCTATGAGTGATTAGGAAATTTTCCTGCACGTCCACTGAAACAAGTGGGAATTGTTTAGTGGATTATGCTTTCTATGTTGTACAAATCACCACCTCCTCTTGACTCATAGTAAGCCTAGGTCTGCTCTTTGTTTCCTGTTATCTTTCTAGTGCTATGTGCAAATTGTAAAGAAAGGGACCAAGGTCATTTTAAAACAACTTGTCATGCCAAGGTGGAACTGTTCTCACACCAGCACACTCTGCCAAACAAATCAATCTTCAAATTCCACAGACTACAATGTGCCATAAACTAGACTGTCAATATATTGTGAAATATTGCTTCTGGAGCAGATAACTGGAGACAAATCTCACAATAGGCTTTCTTCATACCAAATTATAATTTTCAACAACCTTATCTTAGAACACACTGCAGGATCTAACGGTGAGGATGGATTTATGTGTAAACATGCCCACTATAGTGTTGTGTTATGTGTGAACAAAGCCACTATGGGCTCATCCGACAAACCAGAGGTTAAAAATTCTGAATTAACACTATGCATGAATGCAATGCCAGACAAAATTGGAATTGCAATACATGTTAGCATTCTTTTTTCTTTATATCTAGCAACTCATGCTTTAGCTGTACTTATCTTTCACATTGACTGGATCTTTCTAAAGGTAGAACAAATCCTCTAAGGAAAATATGTTAGTTTATCCATGGCACAGAATCATAATTAGCACAACCCACGGCTTGAAAATTTTTCTTAGTCATGGCTTCTGATTCTAGCTTTCTGGCTGACTGTAAATCATTACTTGGTTAAATCAGTCCTAGCCATGCTTTGCCTTGATATGAACTGAGATAATAAGCTACATACTGTATAGTAGTGTGAACAAACTATTCTCCAAAATAAGGAGTCACCAAAGGAATCATTATATTTCCTGTACATAAATATGAAGTCATTCAGACACTAGCTACAAGTTAAATCCCTTCTTCACATCACAATGGAGGGATATTAAACTGAAAACAATTCCATGTCAACATTCCATTCACGAGAAAGCTTCGTGAATCCATCCTACACGATTGCAAGGACTGTTGACTATGTGCTCACATATGTTACTATTAGGTGAGCTAATTTCCTAATCTAATTTGCCAACTTAAAATAGCTTCAGCTGACCTTTTAAGTTATTTGTTGATCTGTGTATATGTATTAATAGGAGGCCAAAATAATTACCGTCAACCCATTTGATGTATATAAGTGTTCTAATAATAATGTTGTGTTCGTCAGATTGCTTTTAATGTTGTTTTAATTTCTGAAACTAGACATTTATTATTGTTGGTCACTGGATTCTTAGATAGTGAAGATTAAACTGATCAGTCACTACAGGAGATTGGTGAGAGACATTTCATACCCATGTCACCTAGGAAACAAAGTCTTTCAAATTATTCTCAAGTCAGAAAACCCCACATTCCAACTTCAGTTATCAGGTTACAAAAGAAAACCATTAGTGAACAATGGATAGCACAAAAGACAAAGGGAATTCCTCACTAAGATTGGGACTCCCTTTTATGAATTTTGAGATCTTACTGCTTCGGTTAAAAATTGTGAAAAGTATTTAATGCCAAACATGTATTATACTGGGGAAAAAATAAATAGGAAAAAAGTGAGTCTCACTGTGCAGAAATTTAACAATGGTTATTATTAAATAATAATAGTAATGGTTCATGTGAAAATCAGCAGGTAAAACTGAACTTGAGGATCTCTGCATATATGCAGGGTTAGCATTTAATTCCACAAGATCTCCCTCGTGCTTTTAAAATTCACTACAACTGAAATGCATCACAGTATTGAAGAGCAAGTACTTGACACTGGGAGAATAACCAGTAAGTGACTCACTATTGTGTCTGTAATATTTGGAAAGAAGTACTTAACTAAGATTACCACTAATTGAAATAATTTTTTGTTTTTATTTTCCTCAGTATAATGCCACTTGGATGTCTTTTCCAAAACTCAGTAAATACTTGACTATCTCTACTGCCAGGCATAAAAATACATTTTAAAATAAAATGCATTGTTATTTATAGCTATGTAAATTAGCTTTATAAAAAGGAACTGAGGATTTTCTTCCTGCAAATTTCCACCCAATGTATGGCAAAAAAATTGGAAAATAGCTCTCTGCACAAGCTGAATCATTAGTAAAAGGATATGTATATACTACTACATTAAAAGCATACCTAATCAGAAAGCACAACTTCTAAAACATGTTCCCAAATGCTGTTTCTATATAGCCCAACCCAAAGATTTCCAACAATGTCATCTGAAATAATTTTTAGAATCATTTTAAAAATACTGCATGGAGAATCAGGTCTCAAATCATTTGATAATGACATACTTAAAAGATGGATGTCCCCAAGACCATAACACATTCTTTTCTTTCCCAGCTTTGACAGATTTTTCCACGTCATAATTTAAATGTCTGTTCATTAATGTTTTTTTCATTTTGGGAAAAAAACCCAACACGAAGTAAATATAGCCAGTTACAATTGTCTACAGTATGATTTTTAAAAAAAATCAGGGTTTTTTGAGCTGTAAGCTTTATATATATGATGCTGTATTTACATATGATAATTCTTTTGTGGGCATCCTGGCTGTTTTTAGTTTCACATTCTTGAATGTGTTCTTTATCCAAATAATGGATAATATATTATAAATATCATTTTATTAATTCAACTTGCAGCCTTATTAATCCTTCTACCCTACCCTAGACTTATGTGTCTAACAGAAGTATTCAGTTATATTTATCAGCTAATTCCTGATCTCATCAGCTGTGTTTAAATGTCTAAATAATATAGATATGACTGCCATAAGAAAGGTGCATTCACTGGGTTGCATGAGAAGATAAGAATGTGCTTATCTTGAATAATACCTGCTTCAACATACTTGTGCGTCCTTTGAAAACAAGGTTGGTTTTTTCCTTGGGAAGTATTGTTTTGATCATTTGTAACTTCCATTATACCATCATCCCTCATATAAATATTACTGATCAGTCACAGCTTTAGAACAGAGTACTATAACTACTAATAAATTAGAAAGTTATTTTAATGTGTTTGTGCAGTTACTTGAAAAGTCAGATTTGATACACAGTGTAGTACCTGCTAATACAGGTGCTACACTGTGACACTATGATACATTTTATCATAGTCTACTCACATTCAATTACTTAAGAAACAGAAGCTTTATACATTTAGTTTTGAAAAATTATCTTGATAAGGAGCTGCTTGTCTTTATGACATTTACTCAGGAGGATAGTTTTCAATTACTACAAAAGACTGGCATTTTAAAATGTTCTTTTTGTTTGATCATATTCTCTGCTTCAACAGCTGGGTAATAGGTCAGTCTAAAACAAGTGAAAAAGGAATTGATGAAAAAATAGGTTCCAACGATTAAAAAAACCTAGATGTAAAATATGACTGATATAAATTCCTATATTGGATGAACAAACATAATAGGAATCAAATTTGGCATTTTAAGGTTCTTATTTTATGCTTCAATCATATGCAACCTCTTACCTGTAAAGCTTCAGTCATTAGACTAATAGAAATATTTTAATTATACATAAGCTAATACATCAGTGTAAAGTCTTCATACAATATTAAAGTTACGTAATGGTCAGTATGGATTATATCTAAATTTAACTACTAATTAACCAATTGTGAGAAATTTCAGACAATTGCTTTATATATAGATTTATTTATTTATTTATTTATTAGACTTTATGAAAGCGGGATTATCAGAAGAAGCTTCAGGGCCTTCTAAATCCTTCAAGATTGCAACAATCCAATGTAAGAGCAAGTTTGTAATGGTGGCTTAGAATTAAATTTGGCATGCTTTATTCAAATAAATAAAGGGGGGGGGGAGTCAAACTTAGGTTACCCAACAACCCTAAAAGTTTTCAGATAATATATCACAGATCAGAAGAAGTCTGGTAACACATTTTAAGACAAACATATTTTATATAAAGTGCTTTTATTAAAAAAGAAAAGAAAAAAGAACTAAGTCAAACATATTTTATGCAAAATATTTTTATTTAAAAAAGGAAAAAGAACTAAATAAAACATATTTTATATAAACTGTTTATTAAAAAAGAAAAGAAAAAAGAAGTAAGTAAAACATTTTTATATAGTGTTTCATTTAAAAAAAGAAAAGGAAAAAAATTAAGTAAAACATATTTTATATAAGGTGTTTTTATTCAAAAAGAAAAAAAACAAAAAGAACTAAGTAAGATATATTTTATATAAAGTGTTTTTATTAAAACGAAGAACAGAAAATAACTAGTTTTTACAATACAGCAATGGTGCCATTGTTTGCCACTAGAGGGAAGAAGAGCACATCAAATGCATTTAACAAAAGTTTCCAATTTGGAAATTATTGTCTTTGATCTTCTAATAACAGGAGGCGAAGTTTGTATACAACCAAAAATAAATATTTCCCTGCTTCTGAAAAAACAAAAAAAAAAAAAAAAAACCAACCCGGTCTATATTAACAATAAAGTATTGTGAGCCCTGCCAAAGGCGGGAGGAAAAAAAAAAAAAAAAAGCTAACCTCCGCAACTCCCTGGGAAGAACACGTGTAGATCAACTGCCTGTGTTCCCACAACTCGCTTAACCCGTGTACGGATTCTTTTGACCAATAGAGGGGAATATCTGTAGACTTTCTCCCCCCCCCCCAAGTCCCTTTTTCTGCGTTTATAGAATTAAGGAATGATTTCTATTAAGAAATGCATAAGTATTAATAATAAGAGGCCACTGGACTTGCTTGGTTTTTTTTTTTTCTTTGAAGACGTTTCGCT